>CAJHQP010004033.1:0-59762 GCA_905132765.1 Moricandia arvensis
GTATTCAGACCTTCTGGACTCTCCTGCCAATCCTGACGGCTCGGGTAAACAACTCTCTCATAGGGCGTTAGACTACCACACAGGCGACAAGCCAACTTACTACAAATCAAATAAGACATGGGTGCTGGAGATTGATGATATATATGGGCCATCACTGGTCAAGAAAAATCATTGTGTAGCTTGCTGGATATCAATTCCGAGGAGACACATAGTCATTTGGGACAGTGATGTTTCTTATGCTAAGGACGAAGAAATTGTTAAGGATGTGAACCCTATTGCGCACATGCTTCCGTACATGCTGCATATGTTATCTCACGGTGAAACGAGGGAGTTGTACACGGTTGATTTCACACATGAGCGAATGTCAGCATCTGGGGTAGCACAAAACAAAAAAGTGGTGATTGTGGAGTGTTTTGCTTGAAGTTTATAGAATGTCATGCACTTGGCATAACATTTCCAATTCATGACTTGTGTGATAAGAATGTCAAAAGAATCAGAGATAAGCTAAGGGCAGAGATATTCGACAAGACCAACATAAATAGCACAAAAAACATGATTACAAGAATCTCGATGTCTATGAGTAAAGTTTGCAATCCACTTTTTGGGTAGAATTAGAGGATAATATGAAATTTTTTTGGTGACTTTCCTCAGCGGATATATGTAAGTTTTTATACTGGACTATTGTATTGTGATGTGAGTAGTAGACTGATGTAGTAAGCTTTTGTACCAGACTTTTGATTGTAACAAACTTTTGTAAATTGTATGCAACAGACTTAAATATTAGTCTTTTTTATCGAAGACTTCTACAGAAGTCTGCTCGACTGTCAAGAAATCATCCTTTGTATCATCTTAGAGATTTTCAACAAGATTTTCGACACAAATTCAACAATAATACAACTCCAAGGCAATAGAGACTTAAGTATTAGTCATCATTTGCATGAGACGACTAAAGAAGTATGCTTTATGTCTTGCAGACTTTGGTAGAAATCTATTGAAAAGAAGAATAATACTTAATTTGCATGACATAAATCAGACATGTAGTAAAACCCAAAGTAATATATAAGACAACATCCAAAGCAACAATACAACTCATAAGTTCAACACTGACTAAAAACCCACAAATGCAACATAAGTTCAACACAAAAGATAACTCAAAAACAATGAGACAACTCATAAGTTCAATCCAAAGCAATAAGAAAACTCATAATTTTAACACGTAGCACTAACAGAGGTTTAACTTGGACGAGTGTGGCCTAGTTGTTTTCACTGCGAGAAACTATAATCCTTGTGCAGCTTTCGCGGTTTTGTCTCCCATAATCCTGGAAATTTCTAGCCAAGACTGTCACCTCGACTTCATTTGCCTACCTAGACACGCTTGACACCAGAAGGAAAATATTTAGGTCTGTTGGAAGCTTATTTTTCCTCATCGGGAGTTTCTAAATCTTCATTGGTAGGTGATGTGTATTTCTTTTTGGGAGCTTCCAAATCATCACTGTTGGGATATATATTTTCTGTGTATGCTGCATAAAGATACTCCTTTTAATAGGATGGGCATACAAGCATAGTGACATGTATATTTGCATACTTTTCAGCTGCAATGGCATGTGAACAAGGTATCTTCTCAATACCTTGCATCATATTTGCATACTCATGTAGCCAACAAGTTTTCAACTCCCGACTAAGTTGTTATGTGAGACTCAAAGCATCTTCTTTCCTTTTAAAAAACCGCCTTCTTAGCTTCTCACATATAAATTCAAGGAGTGAAATGGGGAATCCTATGGCTGGCTTAAGTGCAGAGTTGATAGCTTCTACGATGTTGCTAGTCTTTATGTTGTATATGTCACCTTTATAGTGGACTCGTGACATGGCGAGACGTTAGTATTCTCCAAATATGTTGCAAGGTTGGTGTTTATACTTTGTATCTCATCCATGTAGCGCTTAAAATCAAAATGCTTATGTGCATAAGAAGAGCCTTTGACCAAGTATAACATGTGCTTTCCCTTGAACTTAGTCACTATGCTCTGTTGTAGATGATAATAGCATATTACATGCCTTGCCCAAGGGAAAACCTTCTCACATGCCTTTTTAATGGAACTGTGCATGTCAGAAACTACACCAAAGCATACTCATTTGAAATACAACTCCGCAATTTTGTAAAAAACCATTCTCATAAATCATCATTCTCCGTATCCACAATTGCAAAAAGTCAATGGAAAAACTGAAATTACCAACTTGGGCAGTAGCAACTAGCATAACTCCTTCATACTTTCCACTTAGATGAGTCTCATCCACCACAATAACCCTCCTAAGATATGTAAACCAGCTATCGAAGCTCCAAAAGATAGAATAGATACTTAAATCTGTTTTTGCCATCTTTCTCAAGACATGGGACAGTTTTCGGATTTGAATTCTCGATCTGGCTCAAATAAGAAGGCAGATTCTCATATCCATCTTCTGCTTATCCTTTCACCAACTCTTGGGCGGATAAGAAAGCTCAGTGTGAAGTGGTGTATTTAACTTCATCCCAAACATTTTCTTTATTTCATCTTTGATATGCTTCGGTGTAAGCCCATCTATAATCACAACTCGATCTGTAAACATTCTAGCAACATATTTCGGAGTATAATGTTTCCGTTGATCCTTCAATCCCCACTGAACATGTATAAGTTTCCAAATAATTTGTCACCCAAAACTTTTTTTGGTCCATGCTTTATACTCGCTCTAAGTTTCCGACCACATGCTTGAGCACGACACTTAGCCACATATAGAGTTTTCGTTGTCTTATATGCTCTTGATGTAAATTTACCTTTAACAGCCACTAACTTCAGCTTTGAAACAGATTCATCCTTACCAGCAAAACTCTAGGCAACATATACACTATCATTAAAGGACATTGATCTTCCTTTATATCCATCACAATACATTTCATTTGCATCCTTGTCAAAATCATAATCTTTCACTTTAATGTAACCATTGTAGTTTACACCATCTTTGATATCACTCAAATTACCCTATGAGCAACGTCATTCTCTCAAATAAAAGGTTATGTTACCGAATACACATGGAGCATGGACACACAATAGAAGATACAGAGGAAGGAGCGGAACTTATCATATGCCTAAGATGAAAACAATAACCCGAGTTAAAGATTGACTTTCTGATAAGTTCTTATTTCTTTCGACGATCACATTTGAAATCATGTGTAATGCTTTTCCAATAAATCTTGTGTGCATAAATAGTTAAATATTTATCACTTCTGACATAGATAGTGTTACTCAGCACAATAGGTCATGGGAAAGATTGCACTACAAAAACAGGGACATGACGACTATCAAAAAAGTCGTTATGTCGTCGTAATCAGCCAATTACGACTAAGTAAAGATGATTTGCCATTCGTCGTTAGCCGCTCGTCGTAATGCATCAATCGTAGTAAAGTCGAAGTAAAATGTATGACGAACCGAATTCGTCGTAAACACGACGTAGCTAAAATCACCGTAATGTCTATGTAAAATTACTTCAATATATTAAACGTAAACTAGACGTAAATATCATCGTTAAGTCGACGTAAATTTTACGTCGATTTAACATCGGCATTCAAAGTAAATTAGTCGTAATAGTACGACTAATTAACATCGTAAGTCATTGTTAATTAGACGTAATATTACATCTACGTAACGTCGAATTAATCAATTTAATAATAAATTTTAAATTGTAAATAATTATTTTATAAAATATTAAAATTTGAAAAATAATTATTGAATTCAAAATATTTATATAAATGGCTAATTATAAATCCCAAAAAAATACAGTCATAATATTCAAAATATATAATATACAAGAGAAAAATTAAAAACCTAAAACTTAAGAGTTTAGGTCATCGAAGAGCTGCGAACTATGTTGCTCTGCATGTCGATCGATGTCTGCCTGTTCTTTGGGAGTGGGTTCGGTGTTCATGGTTGTACAAACAGTCCACCACATATCTGCCAGCGCCGGGTTTGTCTCTGCAATAAGATTGAACAACCACGCCATTGCCCTAATTTGGTTCATGTTGGGAGCGTCGTTCGTCTGGAGCTGCACAATGACCTGATGGGCCACCACCATTTCTTGCTGGACCCGAGTCTTGGTTTTCCTTCTTGCAGAAAAGGCAGCTGAACCGAGTCCGACCATCGGTCCCCTTCTCTTCGGGACAACCTTCAAATGAATGAATATAAGAAAATAAAATTATAAATTATAGTTTGAATTGAAAACTAAAATATAACGAAGGCAATCAAAATTCAACCTACTCAAAAAATTTGTCCTGCTCGAAGGTGGACAACTGGACCGGTGGAGCATCCGGATTTGTTGCGACAACTGAGTTTAGACCTCTTGGACCTGAGTCTGCGCTTCGTTTTAGATCCTCTCCGCTCGAGTATCTACAAACCTCTCATCTGCATGCTGGTGTGTGATCATGTAAAGGCGGAAAGAGATGGTGGTGCTCCTTCCCGCTCAGTCTATAAAAATTTGAAATGATAATTAATTACATATGGCATTTAAATAATTAAAAAAATAAGTATTGAATTATAATAAATAAATAAATAAATGAAGACATATAATTTTAGGGCTATCCTAGCATGTGGGGTCTGCCCTGAAGTGTGGACCGAGGACAAGTTGCCCTCGGCATCACGCATCAAGTGGGCGGTGGAGCAGTTTAGCGACGTTCGAATTGACTTAGGCATATTCCAATAAGATTTCAAGCCATTCCAAACGTAGTTGCTCATGTATATGGGCTTGGCTACATTCCCGTAAACCCGCCACTTCTCCTTCCAGTTGCCGATCGTGTTTTTGAGGCCGTCCATCGCCTTAGCGTTTAACGATGCTTTCACCTCCTCGTTAAGAGTAATCGTCCAATCCATTTTTGCTGGGAAAAACATTAAAAATGTTATAAGTAAATTATAAATCCAAAAAAATACAAATTAATATTTAGGTCTTACTGCAAAACACTTGTACCAAGTTCTCCGAACATGGTCCGGCATAAGAGACCAGTTCAGATGTGGTTCCTGGAAGTCTGCATTTATGATATTCAAAACACTACGGCCTAGGCAATTGTGCTTGGTAAACCTTCCAAAATTTGTTAAAAAAATTATTAGCACAATATTTATTAAAATTAAAATTAAAAATTTAATAAAAATATATTAAATTTAATTAACATAAAGTGTTTGGTGGTCGGTCGGGGTCAATCCTCATCAAACCTTCTCGTCCCGACATCTCGAGAATGTCTTCCACTGTTAATCTAGCATACGAAAATCTGGTGGCACCATCAAATCCTGATGAACACCTGGAGGACCAGAGGCAGCTCAGGCTCATCAAGAGCTGCGGCATGCTGATCAGGAGCATGAGCATGCTGTAGAGGAGGCTGATATGGAGCAGGAGGCACAAACGGGGGAGGGTGAGGAGAAGGAGGACGAGAAGCCATAGACGGGGATCTTCCCTGAGATTGGCTCTCAGGGACAAAGTCATGTCCCCCCAATCCACTGTCGAATCAAGTCCCAGAGCTATACGCGAAAGGATCGCCATTCCCTCCGAGAAAAGTAGCTCCATACGAAGGTCTTACGTCCCTAAGTCTTTTTCTACCGCGAGGTACTGAAGGTGTACTCATAGTCTCGATCTGTTAAAAGAAAACAAGTATGAGTAAAAAAAAAATTCAGGGTATACTAATTATTTACATCCTAAAACTAATGAAACCTAATCTAATTTGTTTCTAATACTAACTAAACCTAATCTAATTCCCCTACAACTTATCACCTGAACTAAAAATAAAAACTAAAACATACCTAGGAGAAGTTAGACAGAAGTCAGAGAATCTAAAACAGCAACTAACAAGGGTCGGCTGGTCGTGCTTTATATAGGAGATAGGATGTCGACGTAATGTAATCGTAAACACGACGGAGTTGACTCGACCCGCGTTTTTGCGTTACAACGAAGTTAACACGACGCGCGTTTTTGTGTTTCGACAAATGAGGTACTAAGGCATATTATGACGAATTAGGTTCTACTGCTTACGATGAATTAGGGATGATTGTGTAATAAACAGAAAAACGAGCAGTCACCTTAACAGTTCTTATCGAAGAACTTTTCTTATCTTCGATAAGAACTGTTCTGGTGACAGTTCGTTTTCCGGGTCAATGTATTTAAGGGAACAGTGACCGAACCGCTCTTATCAATCCCGCATAGTTAATAAGCTATGCATAGCTAATAAGCTATGCGAAGTTGATAAGAAGTGTCTGGATGACGGATTAAATTCTTTGTAATTTGCAATTTAGAATGCAAGAGTTTGGTGCATATTTATAGGAATTAGACGTAGTCGTAAATCAGAAGTAAATTACGACAAATTAACTCGACCCGTGTTTTATGTATTACGACGAAGTGAACTCGACCCGTGTTTTAGGTGTCATGACGAAGTTAAGTAGACCAGTGTGTTAGGTGTTACGACCAAGTTAATGCGACCCGTGTTTTAGGTGTTACGAATATAACTCAATCCGTGTAAATTACCATCTACCTTACGACGAATAGGGTTTTAACCCCAACCCGTAAATCTTCTAACTTAAGAACATTACTTCTCACTTATAAACATCCAAATTTCCAAACCACAAACATTAACAATACTTATTTTAACTTGCAAAATGTTTAAAACATAAGATTTGTTACACAATTAAAAAGATAATGCAATAATATAACATAAATTCACTCGTTCTCGAAATCATCACTCGAGTCATCACTAGGATCAATGTTTTCTTCAAATTCATCTTCATTGACTTCATCCACGGTATCTTCTTGAAGATCTTCATATCCCTGGTTTTTCTGATCAAGAAGTAGGATTTCATTTATGAGTTGTTCAGGTACTTCCACTTGATTTAAAGAATCTTCTTGTAAAGGCGGTCGTTCATCACTTAGCACTCGCCCGCGAGGCAAGACCTTCATAGCGGCTAGCCAAGATATTCCAGATTTTCTTATCCATGGGTGTGGAATAAAACAAACTTGATATGCTAGAGATGCCAAAATGTAGGGTTCAAATTTGTTGTACGTCCATGTAACATTGATGTTCACAACTCCAAACTTGCTACACCAAACACCTCTATTTAATGTGGGGTCAAACCAATCACATTTGAAAAGGACGCATTTCATCTTCACTAAACCGGGGAATTCCACTTCAATGATCACTTTTAAGATGCCGTAGAAATCTATTTCACCTTTGACACATATTCCATAGTTGACTATTGCTCGACGACTTCCATATTCATTAGTGTAGAAAATATAACCTCGAGTGAAATACATAGATGCTGTGGCGACCTTAGCGATCGGACCTTGTATCAAATCGTGAAACCACGGTAGGAATAATGGATCATCATAATCAATCTGTAATTTTTATGAAATCAATTAATATTCCCTTACTAATTATATCAATTAATTAAAAAAACTTAAACTAATTATATTGGGTTTTATACCTGCGTTTTTAACCACGCCACTGAGTGTTGCTCTTTCTTTTTGTTTAGATCATTTGTTGATATTTCTGGTAAAGCTTCTTCGACTTAGGCAACAAACTCCCTGATTTTGCAAATTAATTAAGGTACGACAATAATGATATACTTGCTAATATTAATAATTTGAGGAAGTATCTAATTTTAATTAATTACTTTTCAAATGACTGAATCTCCTCGTAGTTAAGGAGTATATATGTGTGAGCACTACGGGCGTCATCTGTACTCGACCATCAAACTTCCTTAAGTTTCCCACCTAGATGTCCAATCTGACAGAATATTTCTAGAATATCTTCTAAAACATATGTCAACATAACACCACCAAGATCATATCTGCTAGGAGCATTTTTACGTGTCCGAACTTGTGGCCAAAAGTAGTACGATGTGAAGTGATATGTTTCCTCAGTCAAACTACCAGAAACTATTGAACCTTCGACCCTTGCAATATTTTTTGCTTTCCCTTTTAAATGTTTCATGGATCCCTTGTAAACGTACATCCATCTGTAATGAACAGTCCCACGAAGCAGAGCCTCGTGTGGGAGGTGGACAACTAGATGTTCCACGACATCAAAAAACGACTGAGGGAAGACTTTTTTCCATATTGCTCATTAGGATAGGGATATTTTCATCAAGTTGTCAGATAACATCTTCTGTTAAGGTACGTGTGCTAAGATCTCTGAAAAAGCTCCAATGTCTGCATATATATATATATAATACATCGTAAAGCGATATTTATAATATCAGTTTTCAACTTTAATCAAATCCGATAAGTAATTTCTATAGCAAGGTAAGTAGTTTGTTACATGCAAGCGCTTCGTGGATATTTTTTGGAAGCAACTCTGCAAATGCAAATGGTAGTAATTGTTGAATAAACACATGAAAATTATGACTTCTCATTCTTGAAAACTTTTGTCCCTGCTCAACACATCTTGATAGTTTTGAAACGTACTCATCTGAAAATTTTACATCTGTTGTCACTCACTTGAACAACGCTGATTTTGCTTCTGATGAAATCTGAAAATCGGAACCAAAATTTTCCCATTGCTTTTGATATGCAGTTCACTCCTACAACATAATGCAGGCAAATCCAACCTTGAGTTCTTTTTATCTTTTGGCTTCCCCGGGACGTTCAACAATGTTTTCATGATGTTGTCAAAAAAAAAATTCTCTATATGCATCACATCAAGATTGTGTTGCAGAAGCAGATCCTTCCAGTATGGAAGTTCCCAAAGTATACTCTTTTTGTGCCAATTATGTTGTGTCTCGTAACCATCATGGATATTTGCAGAGTATGCCAATTATCCCCTTTGCGGACCGTTACTTGTGCATCATAATAATCAATATCTTTTTTATTTCCTC
The DNA here is from genome assembly GCA_905132765.1 of Moricandia arvensis. Lineage (NCBI taxonomy): Eukaryota > Viridiplantae > Streptophyta > Magnoliopsida > Brassicales > Brassicaceae > Moricandia > Moricandia arvensis. Next base: position 8,874 of record CAJHQP010004033.1, read on the forward strand.
TCTAGATAAATATGATGGAACGAAGTCCCGTACAACCACTTTAGATCTGAACGACGTCTTGTTTCTTCGGAACGGATGGGTGATGGGTAGAAATCTCTGATGAAAATCAAACCAAGATGTCTTCCTACCGTACTTCAGCTGAAATGCGCTTGTGTTTCCCATACAATAAGGACAAGGTAGCCTTCTCCAACCTGATAATATCCCATATGCAGAAAAGTCATTGATAGTCCACAAAAGAACTGCTCTCATTGTAAATTTTTTCTCATTGAACAATCATATGTCTCCACTCCTGTTGACCACAATTCCTTCAGTTCTTCTATCAGAGGTTGTAGAAAAACATCGAGGGACCGCTTCAGATGCTTGGGCTCGGGTATCAATATATTCATGAAAACAAAATCCATTTCCATACACATCTCTGGTGGAACGTTGTATGGCGTCAAGATGACTGGGCAAAGTGAGTAATGTCTTCTAGACATTCCAAAAGGACTAAATCCATCTGTGCACAGCCCAAGATAAACATTGCAAATGTTGCTTGCAAAATAAGGGTGTGCCGAATTCAACTACTTCCAAGCTTTAGCATCTAAGGGATGATTGATCTTGCCTTCCTTCTGAGTATTTCATGCATGCCATCTAATCGCTGCTGAAGTCTTTTCAGATTGATATAATCTCTTCAGCCTATCCGTAATAGGTAAGTATCACATCCGTTGGTAAGGTATCCTATTCCAACCACGTCCTTGCGGTTTATATCGTGGTTTCTTGCGAAATCGACACTTTGATAATTTTACATCTTTTCTCCAATAGATTATGCAGTTGTCTATGCAGACATCTATCATCTCTAAAGGTGAACCAAGACTACGCACAAGTTTTTGAATCTCATAATAAGATTTCGCACACAAATTCTTTTCAAACAAATACTCTTTAAACAACGCACCCCATGCATCCCTACAAACTTCAGGTAAGTTATAATCAGTTTTGATATTCATCATCCTAGATACCAATGACATTTTAGAAAGACCTTCTCTACAACCTTCATAATAGAATGATTTGTTGCTGCTAGCATTTTATAAAATCTTTTTTGCATCCAAATTAGGTCTCTCTACATTTTCTTGTACTTCCTCTATAGATTTTCAACTTCGCGAGCAACTACTGAGGTTGTTTCACGAAATGCATCTATAACCATATCATGTATCCTATCATGCTACTACTTGATCCTCCTGAGGATAATCAGAATGCAGTTATTCCCTATTAAGATTTCTTCAAACTGATTACTACTACTAGCTTCATTCCTACTATCACCCTCCCCATGGTGATACCAAAAGTAGTAATGTGGGGTAAATCTTCTATTTACTATATGTTTTTAAACTGTTTCATTACGAGCAAACTTGGTATTCTTGTACTTACGACATGGACATAACAGTTGACTCGATTCTTGTGTGAGAGGTGTGGTTCCGGCCTGTTGCATGAATATCTCCGCCCCGTTCAAAAATTTGTTTCTCACAACTCCTGCAGAATCTGTATGTGCATACATACAACTTCGAACCTCATAGATATTGCCACCGTGAGACATTTTTTACTCTTTTCTCGTTCTTTTTGGTATTTCTTAACAATGAGAGAGTATGGCATATTTATAAGGAATTTTCGATTTTGGTAGGTGGGAAAGTTACAATGAATTTTCTTCTATTTTATAAACTTTAGACGTACATCTGAAGTTTAGTCGAAGCAAATATTATGTAGTAAAATAGTCAGCATTTTACTTCGATTTTACGTCAATTTCAAAATTCATCGTAAAACAGAAGTTATCATGGTTCTGTTTTACGATGATTTGTAATCGATGTAATTTTACTTCTTGTTTACGAGGATTTTTGAACTCGTCTTAAATATGAAGTAAATTCGACGTAAAGCTACGACTACCTAGATTCGTCTTAAAGCTTAGTTGTTATTGTCCTCTTTTCTTGTAGTGTTGGTACCTTACGTATAAACTTGAGAAACATTTAATGATTAATATTACTCTCTCACACATGCCGTTATGCTAACTATAAATTGTTAAATTGGTGATGGTGTCAAGAAGACCCTCATATATTCTCTATTACGGATATATATGGATATATTCTCCATATATACTTAGTTCCGATAAATATGTATATATTTCTTATCGTATGGGTATCTAAATCTTACATATTAGGGAAAATACTTTTATATATACTTTGCTCTATTGGCCGTAATCAATACAAGAAAACCTTCATACACATACATGTTTCTGACATGATATCAGAGCTCTAAATACATATTTTTTTCTTGTTCTTTACTCTTCTTTGTTCTTTGATATCTTGATCATATTACTCTTCTTTCTTGCTTCTTGTTTGAAACATGGGAAGTAATGACGGCATAGATGATACTCAGGGTTATTCCGGGAAAACTACTGCTTCGCAGTCACGTGTGAAGATTCTACGACGTACGATCTTTCTTCCAGCGATAATCCCGGCTCTGTGATCTCTCAACCATTGCTTAGAGAACCTAACTACAATGAATGGCCTACTAATTTACACATGTCTCTTAAGGCAAGGAAAATGTTTAGTTTGGTTGATGGTTCAATTCCACAACCTAGTCTCGACTCCCTCGACTTGGATGACTGGTGGACCAACAACGCTTTGGTCTTCTCTTGGATTAAGCTTACTACTACTGAATCTGTCCTATCCAACCTCTCTCATCTGGAAACCGCTAGTGAATACTGGTTTCATAATCTCAGGAGATATTCAGTTAACAACAGCCAGAGAGTTCAACGCATTAAAGCAGAACTCGCTACGAAGACAACATGGTTTTTTAATTGAAATGTAATTCGGAAAGCTGATGCAACTTTGGACTGCACTCTCCGAGCATCGCATTACCAAGAATTGTGGCTGCTATTGGTGAAAATCACGAGAAAGAACGTGAGGATGATAGACTTCATGAATTTCTAAAAGGTCTTGATGAATAATTATATGGTTATGTTAAATCGAGTCTTCTCACATGATCCCTCACCTTCTCTTGATGAGGCGTACAGTGTGCCTCTCCAGGATGAGGATTACAAAAACATACAGCTTGTGTTCTAGAAGAAAGAGTTGACACAATGCCACATGATGTGCGTACGTCATCAACTGGTGCCAACTTAACTTCTTCGCGTGGCCAGTGTATTTTTCGATAAGAAAGAATGAAACTGCTCTGTTCTAGTTGCGGTCGGAAAGGTCACCTAGCAGAAAATTGTTTTCGTACCATAGGCTATCCTGATTGGTGGGGAGACATACCTCACGGTTGTTTGCAGACAAGTAATGGACAAGGCACTTTTTCACCTGCATCTCGACAACTTTCAGCTGCACCTGCCCGTGCTAATGCAGTGATCACTTCGCCACAACAACACTCTGCAAACACGCTTAACTCTTCTGACCGCGTTGGACTTACAGGATCAATGACGAACAATGGAAGACGTTGGTAACACTCTTGAACGAACATAAACCAGCTTTGAATAATTTGAGCGGTATATCTTCTATTTATTCTTGGATTATTGATTCAGGAGCTACAAACCACATGACAGGTACACTTATTTTCTCTCTGACATACGAGAAACAGTTCCATTACCTGTTAAATTACCTGATGGAAGGCTTACACTTGCGACACAAAAGGGAACTGTTACCCTGAGTTCTCTGCTTACGATTCAGGATGTTTTATTAGTTGATGGTCTACAATGTCATTTGATATCAGTTTCTCAGTTGACTCGACAGAAAATTTGCATCTTTCAGATTTCTGATAAACTTGGATTTGTTCAGGACCGCATTGCCATGATGCTGATTGGAGTGGCTGAGCAGTTAAATGGACTTTATTTTCTTCGAGGGATGGAGTTCGCTGGAGCAATTCATCAGGAAAAACCAGTTACGTCTGGTCTATGGCATCATTGCTTAGGACATCCCTCCTCCGGTAGATTTACTACCTATTTCTGTTAGTGGTTTTGTCGGTACACCACTACAAAATTGTAGGGTTGAATATTGAATGTTGCTCGTGCTCTCCGATTTCAGTCGTCTTTACCCATTGATTTTTCGGGGTGAATGTATTCTGACATCAGCATATCTGATTAGCCGTACTCCCACCAACTTACTCAACGAAAAAACACCTTTCGAAAGACGCTATCATAGACCACCTCCGCTAACTCACGTACAGCTTTTTGGCTGCCTCTGCTACGCTCACAACCAAAACCATAAAGGAGACGAGTTTGATTCTCGCAGTGTGAAAGGCGTTTTTCTTGATTATCCAGCTGGTAAAAAAGGTTGGCGGGTTCTAAATCCCATCACAGGCAAAAATATTTGTCAGTCGTGATGTTGTTTTTTGCGAATCTGAGTTTCCTTATGCTACTAGTGTTGGTTCTCAGTCCAACACCATCACCACTTCTATTGATAGTCAAGATTCTTTGCCTTATCCTCGAGCAGAACCTTCTACTTCAGATGCTATTCCTCTGCAGAATAGCGAGCTAGAAATTATTTCTTCCTCTGATACTACAGTGGCGATTTCTGAGCCATATATCGTTCCACCAAATTTACCAGCTGATCTTCTTACTTTGCCTCTGTCAATTTTTTCCAATGATCAATACGTTTCCACCAGCATAATGCCTACTGATACTAATGACACAGAAGGTTCTCCTTCGTTACCTGTGTCATCACCTCAAATTTCTTCGCCGTCAAATTCCTTTGAGACTTTGGAGGTTTCAACACTTTCTGCCTTACCTTCGGACACACCGATCCACGAGTTGGGTCGTGATCTTCGACATAAAACTCTACCAGCAAATCTTAATGATTTTGTGCTTCAGACTATCTCACATGTTGTTACTTTTCATGCAACGTCATGCACTTGAATTTTATGTTTATTGCTCTTTTTTCTCAGAAAGTCATTGCGCATTCCTTACTGTGATATCTTCCCTACTTGAATCTCCCTCTTACAAACAAGCTATTCTTGATGAGAACTGGCGAAATACGATTACATATGAGTATGTTGCACTTGAGGATAGTGGAACATGGACAATGGAGGATCTTCTTCATGGCAAGCATGCTATTGGATATACATGGGTTTTTTAAATCAGGTTTCGTTAAGATGGAACCCTAAAACGCTGTAAAGCCAGATTGGTCGTACTTGGGAATAATCAGGTCGAAGGTGATGATTACGATGAAACCTTCGTTCTAGTTGCAAAAAATGACAACAATACATACTTTCTTACAAATCACTACATCTCGTAACTGGAAGATTCATCATATAGACGTCCATAACGTGTTTCTTCATGGAGATTCGAAAGAGGAAGTTTATATGAGACCTCCTCCAGGGTTTTGTGCTACAAGAACAAAGTTTGTCGCTTACATAAGTCTTTTTATCTTCTTCGCCAGGCACCACGTTCCTGGTTCGAAAAGTTATCCTCTTCTCTTAAAGCTTATGGGTTTGTTCAATCTCCACCAGACTACTCATTGTTCAATCTCCACGTGACTACTCATTCAAGTACTCGTATATGTCAATTGATGTGATCATGGACCAGCCAACTAATGAAGATGATGAGCTGATGGACAAACCAATTGATGAAGATGCCTTTTCCATTCCAGAAGGGCCTATAACTCGTTCCAGATCAAAGAAGCTCAAGGAAGCTATTGGAGGATTACTTAAGATGTCATTCATTCAAGAATATTGTCTTGGCCGAAGCTTGATCAACCAAGACACCCTCACCACCATTCAAGCTACTCTTTTATCAAGCTGATCATCAACTAGGCAAGCAACCTAAGTGTGCTCTTTTTCCCTACCTTTGGTTTTGTCCCAATGGGTTTTCTAAAGTTAGGTTTTTAATGAGGCCTTAGTTTGCTTCACAAATCACCTAGTTGGTGTATCTTAGTAGATGCATGATATGTATGCATATTAGGACCGACCACATTTCTATCTTAGGTTAAGTTTTAGACTATGGTTTTTATTTCATCAAGTTCTCGAAACCTAAAGGAGCATGTTCCTTGGTTTCTATTTAAACTCTTGCAAACCTCATTCTAAGGCATGCAGTCTTTTATTCTAAACCTTTTGTATTCTCTCTTCTCTCTAATCTTTGTCGAGTGTAAGAGTTTGCTGGTGAGTCATATCCGACAACTAAGGGTTCCAGTTTGGTGTGTCATATCCGATCTAGTGCCTAGGAATATCAAGGAGATCATCCACACCTCTTTGTGTCACCAATCGATCCACAAACCTTGGTAAACTTGAGTCTCTTGATTCGTTTACGCAAGGATCTATCCCAATAATTCAGAGAAGCATCCTAGGAACGTGTTAAGTGGTATCAGAGCATCTATGGAAGGGGAGTTCTCGTTATCCTTTCTGTTTTCGATTTGATCTTTTCATATTCTCTTAAGCTTTTTGATCGATTTGTGTTTGTGATGATTATAACGAGTGATCTGATCTTGTTCTTGTGTTTATCAATTGATTTATTCATCCTTGTGAGTTCTATTGATAAATCTGATAGTTGATTGATAAAACTGATCGATCTAAAAGTGTGTTCATCGATTTACTCTCTGATCGGTTCATCTACTCTTTGTTGTGATTGATCATTGTTCTTTGTTCTGAAAATCGATTGATCTTTTCCTATACTTGTTCTAAATCGATAGATCGTTGATTGCTTTGTGGAAAGTTGATTGATTTACAAGTTTTCATCACGGATCTTTGAAAATCTTTTCGAATACTTGTTGTTTACGTTACAAGTTTTGTGATCCGGAAAATTGAAAAGCTCGTGTATGTTTTGATCCACTCTGTTAATCTATAGATCATCCAATTGTATTAGATCCTTAATCGATTGTATCTTGATTGCTTTCTGATCTTTGTTTAATCAAATCTTTTGAACTGATCGAATTGAATTCTATTACTTGTTGATCAAGTTTCTTGTTTCAAAAATTTTGTTCAAAGAAACTTGTTTCCTTTTTCTCTTTTTTGATTAAGAACTCTTCACTGGTTGAGTGTTTGATTTGTTCCAGGTAACAATGGGGAACGAATCAGATGAGGAAGCTGCACTGATGAGAAGAAACAAGCTGTTGATGGAGGCCATGACCAATCAACTCAATCAGACTATGATCTCAACCATGGGAGACTTGATGAAGGCTAACATGAAGGAGTTGCGAGATGAACTTATGCAAGAGATCAGACAAGCTACTGGTCAAGGCAATAGCAATGAGCCAAGGAAGGAAAGGACAAACCCAACACGTCAAGAACATGCTGGTTCTCAAGAGACTGATAACTACTATGAACGCTATCATAGTTCTGCTTCTAGAGATAGTAGGAGAAGGCAGAGGCGTGATCATGATGGTAGGAGACATCAAAAGGATGAGCTTGCTGGACTAAAACTGAAGATACCCCCTTTCCATGGCAAGGCTGATCCGGATGCTTATTTGGAATGGGAGAAGAAGATCGACCTGGTCTTTGATTGTCAACAATATACTCAAGCTCAAAAGATCCAAATAGCAGCCACTAAGTTCTATGATTATGCCTTGAGATGGTGGGATCAGTTGGTAACCACTAGGAGAAGAAACCAGGAGTATCCAGTTGAATCATGGCAAGAGATTAAATCCATCATGCGCAAAAGGTTTGTTCCAAGTCATTATCACTGTGATTGACATCAGAAACTAAGGAAGCTCACTCAAGGATCAAGGACCGTAGAAGAGTACTTTCAAGAGATGGAGCTACTGATGTTGAGAGCAAACATTTCTTAAGATAGAGAAGCCACTATGTCACGGTTTCTAGGAGGACTCAACCGAGAAATTCAAGACAATGTAGAGATGCAACACTATGTTGAGCTAGAAGAGATGTTACACAAAGCTATCCTTGTGGAACAACAACTCAAGAGGAAGGGACACTCTCGTACCAACTAGGGAGCCTCAAGGTATCTAACATCTAAAGAGGAGAAACCAGCTTACACTAAGGAGAGTAAGCCATATCCTAAAGAAGAAGCAAAACCAAGTGTCATCTTTGGAAAAGATAAAGGGAAGGCCGAAGCTACCAGTTCCAGGGCTAGGGATGTCAAGTGCTTCAAATGCCAAGGAAGAGGGCACTATGCCAATGAGTGTACCAACAAACGAATCATGATCTTATTGGAGAATGGAGAGTATGAGTCTGAAGACTATAGGTCCGAGTATGATCATGAGGAGTCTGAAGAAGAATATGAAGGAGAACCAGTCAAAGGAAGATTGTTGGTGGCTAGAAGACTCTTGAACCTACAAACCAAGACTGAGGAACTTGAACAATGTGAGAACCTTTTCTATACAAGGTGTTTGGTGCAAGGAAAGGTTTGTAGTCTCATTGTGGATGGTGGAAGCTGTGTTAATGTTGCTAGTGAAACAATGGTCAAGAAGTTGGGATTGAAAGTTCAAAAGCATCCAAAACCATACCGGCTACAATGGCTCAATGAGGAAGGTGAGATGAAGGTATCCAGTCAAGTGATGGTGCCTCTAGCCATTGGAAGATATGAGGATGAAGTCCTTTGTGATGTGTTACCAATGGAAGCAAGTCACATCCTCCTTGGACGGCCTTGGCAATCAGATAGGCGTGTGGTTCATGATGGCTATACCAACAAGCATTCCTTTGAGTTCAAAGGACGGAAAACTACCTTGGTACCTCTCATTCCTAAGGAGGTTCAACAAGATCAACTCCAGCTCCAAAAGAAGAAAGAAATCGACCTCAAACCAAATCAAAGCAAGCAGCATAACTTCTATGCCAAACAGGGAGAAATCAAAAGAACTCTATACTCTCAAACTCATGTTCTATTGCTTGTTTTTAAAGAATCTCTACTAACCATTACTGATCTACCACCGGCATACCCGACTGAACTTGTCTCTCTTTTACAGGATTATGATGATATCTTTCCAGAAGATAGTCCCATAGGTCTTCCACCAGTAAGAGGGATTGAGCACCAAATTGATTTTGTTCCTGGATCAACACTCCCAAACCGTCCAGCCTACAGAACTAATCTAGTTGAGACTAAAGAATTGCAAAGGCAAGTAGAAGAACTGATGGAGAAGGGCCACATCCAAGAGAGCTTGAGCCCATGTGTAGTTCCAGTGCTCCTTGTGCCTAAGAAAGATGGTAGCTGGCGCATGTGTGTTGATTGTAGAGCAATCAATAACATAACAGTGAAGTATCGCCACCCTATTCCTAGATTAGATGATATGCTTGATGAATTGCATGGTTCTAGCATCTTTTCTAAGATAGATTTAAAAAGTGGATACCATCAAATTAGAATGAAAGAGGGTGATGAATGGAAAACTGCATTCAAAACTAAACATGGTCTATATGAGTGGTTAGTCATGCCATTCGGGCTAACAAATGCACCTAGTACATTCATGAGATTGATGAACCATGTCCTTAGGTCTTTCATAGGTCATTTTGTTGTGGTTTATTTTGATGATATCCTAGTCTATAGCAAAAGCTTTGAGGAACATTTAGGCCATCTTAGGGCTGTTCTTGATGTTTTGAGACATGAGAAGCTTTATGCTAACCTTAAGAAGTGTACCTTCTGCACGGATAATTTGGCTTTTCTAGGATTTGTGGTAAGTGCATATGGGGTTAAAGTGGACGAGGAGAAGATTAAGGCCATCAAAGACTGGCCAAGTCCAACCACAATAGGAGAAGTAAGGAGCTTCCATGGACTTGCTGGATTCTATAGACGCTTTGTGAAGGATTTGAGTACCATAGCAGCCCCTCTGACTGAAGTTGTCAAGAAAGATGTTGGATTCAAATGGGGAGAAGCACAAGAAACTGCCTTCCAAACACTTAAAGAGAAGCTTACTCAATCTCCACTCCTTATACTCCCTGATTTCTCTAAAACATTTGAAATTGAATGTGATGCCTCAGGGATTGGTATTGGTGTTGTATTAATGCAGGATAGGAAACCTATAGCATACTTTAGTGAAAAACTTGGAGGCGCAACCCTCAATTATGCTACCTATGACAAGGAGTTGTATGCATTAGTCAGAGCTTTACAGACATGGCAACATTACCTCTGGCCCAAAGAGTTTGTGATCCACACGGATCATGAGTCCCTTAAGTATCTAAAAGGGCAAAGCAAGCTCAGCAAGAGACACGCAAGGTGGGTGGAGTTCATTGAGACTTTCCCCTATGTCATCAAGTATAAACAAGGTAAAGAAAACATAGTTGCTGATGCACTATCACGAAGGTATGTACTCTTGAATACTCTTGATGCCAAGCTATTAGGATTTGAACAACTCAAAGGTATGTATGAAACTGATAAAGATTTTGGGGATGCATACAAGTCATGTGAGAAATTTGATGCTGGGCATTACTTTAGACATGATGGGTTCTTGTTCTATGACAATCGTTTGTGTGTACCTAACTGCTCTTTGAGAGATTTGTTTGTCAGGGAATCCCATGGAGGAAGCCTCATGGGGCATTTTGGGATTGCCAAAACTCTTAAGGTCTTGCAGGATCACTTCTTTTGGCCACACATGAAGAGAGATGTTGAACGAATCTGTGGAAGGTGTGCAACGTGCAAACAAGCTAAATCTAAGGTCCAATCTCATGGTTTGTACACTCCATTACCTATTCCTTATCATCCATGGAATGATATCTCTATGGACTTCATTGTAGGACTGCCTAGAACTAGAACTGGAAAAGATTCTATCTTTGTTGTGGTAGATAGGTTTTCAAAAATGGCACATTTCATTGCTTGCCATAAGACTGATGATGCATTGCACGTAGCCAACTTGTTCTTTAAAGAGATAGTCCGTTTGCATGGCATGCCTAGAACTATAGTGTCAGATAGAGATGCTAAATTTCTAAGTTATTTCTGGAAGACCCTTTGGTCTAAGCTAGACATTAAGTTGTTATTCTCAACCACATGTCATCCACAAACTGATGGACAAACCGAAGTAGTCAATAGGACACTAGGAACTCTTTTGAGAGATTCATCAAAAAGAACTTGAAATCATGGGAAGACTATTTGCCTCATTGTGAATTTGCATATAATCATGCTATGCATTCTGCTTCTAAGTACTCACCATTTGAAATTGTTTATGGGTTCAATCCCACCTCTCCTTTGGATCTAATGCCTTTACCTGAGTGTGAAAGAGTTAGTCTGGATGGCAAGAAGAAGGCTGAGATGGTACAACAGATTCATGAGCAAGCTAGACGCAACATTGAAGATAAAACAAAGCAGTATGTCAAACATGCCAACAAGGGAAAACGTGAGAAGGTGTTTGAAGTTGGTGACCAAGTGTGGGTGCATCTAAGGAAAGAAAGATTTCCAAATGAAAGGAAATCTAAACTGATGCCGCGGGTCGATGGACCTTTTGAGGTCATAAAGAAGATCAGCAACAATGCCTACAAGTTGGACCTCCAAGGTAAGTATGATGTGAGTAATAGCTTCAACGTTACTGACTTGATCCCTTTTGTTGCAGATGAGCCAGATTTGAGGACAAATCCTTTTCAAGAGAGAGGGGATGATGTGATCATGGACCAGCCAACTAATGGAGATGATGAGCTGATGGACAAACCAATTGATGAAGATGCCTTGTCCATTCCAGAAGGGCCTATGACTCGTTCCAGATCAAAGAAGCTCAAGGAAGCTATTGGAGGATTACTTAAGATGTCATTCATTCAAGAATATTGTCTTGGCCGAAGCTTGATCAACCAAGACACCCTCACCACCATTCAAGCTACTCTTTTATCAAGCTGATCATCAACTAGGCAAGCAACCTAAGTGTGCTCTTTTTCCCTACCTTTGGTTTTGTCCCAATGGGTTTTCTAAAGTTAGGTTTTTAACGAGGCCTTAGTTTGCTTCACAAATCACCTAGTTGATGTATCTTAGTATATGCATGATATGTATGCATATTAGGACCGACCACATTTCTATCTTAGGTTAAGTTTTAGACTATGGTTTTTATTTCATCAAGTTCTCGAAACCTAAAGGAGCATGTTCCTTGGTTTCTATTTAAACTCTTGCAAACCTCATTCTAAGGCATGCAGTCTTTTATTCTAAACCTTTTGTATTCTCTCTTCTCTCTAATCTTTGTCGAGTGTAAGAGTTTGCTGGTGAGTCATATCCGACAACTAAGGGTTCCAGTTTGGTGTGTCATATCCGATCTAGTGCCTAGGAATATCAAGGAGATCATCCACACCTCTTTGTGTCACCAATCGATCCACAAACCTTGGTAAACTTGAGTCTCTTGATTCGTTTACGCTAGGATCTATCCCAATAATCTAGAGAAGCATCCTAGGAACGTGTTATCAATGATCTTATTGTTTCGGCAAGTAATCTCAAGCTTCTTAAATCATTTAAAACCTATATGAACAAATGTTTTCATATGAATGACATATGTGTTTCCAAGTATTTTTTGGACTTGAGCTCGCACGAAGTCCCACTGGTATTTATCTTTGTCAACGTAAGTATGCTTTGGGAATTATTCAAGAAAAGGCTTCTTGCGGCCAAACCTGTTGCGTTTCCATTAGAACAGAATCATGGATTAGCTCTTGAAAAAGGACTACTTCTCAAAGATGTTGCTGCATATTGTAGACTTGTCGGTCGTTTTATCTACCTAGCTGTTACTCTTCCGGATTTATTCTATTATGTTCATATGTTATCATAGTTTATGCACAAGCCTACTCAGGTTCAATGGGAAGTTGCAATGCGTGTTGTACGGTATCTCAAAGGGACACCAGGACAGAGAATTTTACTACGTTCTCATACTGAGCTTACTGTTGCTGCTTGGTGCGACTCGGACTGGCCTGGTTGTCCGATTACCCGACGTTCTCTGACTGGCTGGTATATTACTCTTGTCGGGTCTCCAATTTAATGGAAAACGCAGAAACAACCGAATGTTTCTCGTTCTAGCTGCGAGTCTGAGTATCGTGCCATGTCCTTTACGGTTCAGGAGCTGCTCTGGATCAGAAATTTACTGCAAGCTTTCCAAATTCTGGTTACTGTTCCTATTCCTCTTCATTGCGACAGTAAGTATGCTATTTATCTTGCCGCCAATCCGGTGTTTTATGAACGCACGAAACATGTTGAGAACGACTGCCATTTTATTCGGGATGAGATTGTGAAAGGAAGCATCGTTACAAAACATGTTTCAACACATACTCAACTCGCGGAAATTTTTACGAAGGCTCTTGAACGAAAAGATTTTCACGAGTTTTTTTCCAAACTGGGAGTTCTCAATCTTCACTCTTCAACTTGAGGGAGGGCATTACATATATATATATATAGACATGTTATCCATATATGCTTAGTTTCGATAGATATGTATATATTCTTTATTGTATGGGTATCTAGATCTTACATATCAGGGCAAATACTTTGTATACACACTTTGGTCTATTAGCAGTAATCAATACAAAAAACCTTCATACACATACATGTTTCTTGACTTTCTCTGACGACATTGACTTATCGTAATGTTTAATTTCATTAATTGAAAACATACATGTTTCATACACATACATGTTTTTATTGTGCATCTATTTACGGTGTCTATTTCCACTTACAGATGGAAGCTGTAATTACAGAAGAAAGTCTTATCTTCCACATGTTTTATTACCATCGGATCAGTAACGATTGGTAAATCATAATCATAATGCTCTTTATTATCCAATCAATATTTGTAACAAAAGCATTTAGATTAACATTTGTAACAAAAGCATTTAGATTAGCATTTACAAGATGCTAATGCTCTCTAAATACTCTTTTTTTAGTGCTTTTTATTATCCAGTTAACATTTGTAACAAAAGCATTTAGATTAGTATTTGCAAGATGCTAATGTTCTCTAAATGCTCTTTTCTCAATGTTTTTATACGGAATTTTTAGAAAAGCATTTGCAGTTAGAATATATAAAAATAAAAATAATTCTATAAGTCATTTTATTTTATAATATAAACTATATTTCCATCCAAAAAATAATTTCTTTTAAATAATTTTAAAATGAATAATATTTCACATATAAAATATAATATAATTTATATAATTACAGATATCATTCATTATTTTTAATAAAAACATAAATAATATATATTTATATAATATAGATATATCCTATCTATATATTATAAATATAAACATATCTAGATTATTTAGAAATAAATAAATTATATATATGATAATTTTATATAAATTATATATAATTACTTTATTTTATTTTATTATATCTAAAGTTATATTTATATCCAAAATAAATTCTATATTTTCAAATAGATTTTACAAGTAATATATTTTAATTTTAAAAAATATTAATAATAAATGTTTTAAATATAATTTAATTTATTAAATTCATTATTTTCAATAAAATGTTAATATATATATCGCACTTTAAAATAAATATATTATATATTTTATAAAAAAATTTATGATAATTTAAAAAGTGTAAACTACTACGGCTCTACCAATCAATTTATTAAAAAATTTAATAAGATCATACTGCTTCTGCAGCATACTAATTCTGCAGCATACTGATTTTATAGCATACTACTACTGCTTTATCATCATCTGTTGTACCAATCGAGGCCGAGGTTTATGATTTCAAATTGGAGAACAGAGGTTGGTGACTTGTAACTACCGTATACTTTGTGATATATAATTATGACTAGACACGCATTGTAATTTGTAAGAACATATTGTCCATAATCAAGTTGATACAGTTTAGATCTTTTTTGCAGAAATCTTATAATTTCCATTAACTAATCGAAAAGAAAAATATTTTCTACAATAGAACGGTTATTCTATTACTCAAATTTGAGGTGCTTTGGATAACTAAACTGAATAGAAAAATCAAAATAAAAAAAAATCGGTGAAAAAAACGTGCATTTATATCTAAAAAATCAGCAATTCTGTTGTGCGCTCGTGGGATATAAGAGATCTTGAACTCCGAGAAGCAAACTTGTAACATCTTGATAGCTTCCAACTCCGTAGCAAAACCTGGCCAGTCATGTGGTTTTTTTATTATTGCAATCAAGTTCTTTCAATCTATTCCAAAGTTTTGATATGTCGAGTGTTGAAGCATACATTTCATTGCCCATCTGAAAGCCTCCAAATTTGTGTGTAATGATGCTTCTCTTCTTGCTACATAACAAAAACAGTAACAATATAATTGTTACGAGAAAAACAGTAAGAATACTATTCAGATATTTTGTAGGCCAAACTAAAGAAGTCATTAAGTCACCAGTACCCTAATATATTAGTGCATTACTAGTTTTTTCGTTATCATCCGCAAAGGTCACTTTTACAGTTGGTAGTAGTTGTTGACGTTTTGCAACAACCATAAAAAAATACTATAAATCGCTTCAAATCGCTATAAACCTCTAAATCTAAAAGTTGGTTTCAGCTAGTGTTTGTGGTTGCTGGAAGGTAAAAAAAAATCATTTTTCAAAAAAAATATAAATTTAAAGATGAAAGTATTAATTTAAAATTTAAAATTCAAATAAGAGAAATACCAATATATATATATATATATATATATATATTATTTTAATTTATACTATAAAACTTTAAACAAAATAAATTTTATAATTTTTAGAAAAAAATTAATAGAATAATTTTATAAATATAGTTTTTGTCTGGTTTTATAAATCTTGTTTGGAAGATTTATAAAACCAGATTGCTGTAAGTTTGCGGCGGCGGGTGATTGCAGTTTAAGATGTTATTAAGCGATTTACACAACTAGTACATCAATTAGAAATTTGTGAATTTGCAGGATACTTACGAGTGGTTGACCACCAAATGCAAAAACAGTTTGTTAATAAATTAACAATATTAACATTTTGTATAATTAAAATATTAAAATCGATATTATTATACTAAATATAAAAAATATTTATAAAATCATAGTATTAAATTATAAAAAAATAGCTTTATATATATGTATTTATATATTAATTTCTGAAAACTATAGTAAATATTTTTGTTTAAATTTTTTAATTTTTAATTAAATATTTTTTATATGAATATAACCCATTTTGAAAACAATATTTTTGTTTATCCTCTCGCAACCGCAAACGCTAGCTGGAGCCAACTTTTGATTTTGAGAGGTTTGGAGCGATTTGAAATGTTTTATAACATTTTTGTGATAATTGCAAAACACCAATAACCGATATCAACTGCAAAAATTGCATTTGTGAGTGATATCGAGAAAACCAGTCAAACCCTAAATATACATCCGCAATCGTGACACAAAGAGATCATCGTCTATATTTGTGACGTATTGTGACTATAAATCCATTGCAAGGGAGATAAAGTTGGGACATTTGAACAGTAAGAAGTTACAACGGTTAGTGAGAATTTGTTATGTCAGCCTTTGTGACATTGTTGTAACTCTTCTACAACGTAACTATTTGTGACTCGTAACTTCTTTCTCTCTCATCTCTGTTCTCTCTTTCATATCTTTCACAGAGATGGGATGAGATTGAAGTTTTTTGTTTTTTGTTTCTGATTTTAATCAGAATCCTTCGGTTTAAGCCGATCTTAGCTTCCGATTAGCGGATTTTCTTTTCGGATTTAGCCGATTTTGTTGTGTTTTCGATCCAAGATTGAGCTGTTTTGGTTTTCCTCACTCCTTCTGTTGTTTTAATCTCTCTATTCTGTTTTATTTATGGAGGTTTTGTTACTATCTGGCTAGCTATGCTCGATTTCTTATTTGAATAGGAATCAATCTTCGCTTTTAGGATGGTTAGGCGGAGTCTCCTTGAAGAGTATGAATCGAGATTGCTGATGAAGCAACGGTGAACTGAGGCAGAGTCAGATTGGTCGGAGCTTCCTCTTGGATAGCGTTCTGACGAGGCACTGCAACTATTCCCATCAAAGCTTCTCACTGGATTTCACAGCTAGGGATTGAAGAAAACCACCATTGATAGACGGCGACTACAGAAAGGAGTCTTCTACAAGCAGTTTCAAACTCAACGGGGGAAGGTTCTCTGGCTCGTGCTCCGGTCGTTCTCCGGCCGTTCTCCGGCAAAGATGCCGATCTGTTTCCTCGTGTCCAATCTCGAGGCCACGCGTCCATCGACGTGTCACTCATGCGCATAACGTTTATCTTCAGTATTGGGCTTCGGGTTGATTATAATATATTGTAATAATGTTAAAAGTTTGTCCTGCTTGTAACCATTTGGGCTTTGACCCATCAATGAAAAGTCGACAAAAAAAAAAAACTATTTGTGACTCGTTTGTTACTCAATACTTTAATCGCAGCTATGGTGACAATTGTGTTACGTCAAACCATTTGTGACGAGCCTATTGGAACCATAATAATTGGTTACAAATTCTTTACAAATAGCAGTATTGTTACGGATATAGTTTTAATTCCGATGACTGTTTGTCATAATATTAGAATTTTCTTGTAGTACAATTAAATAGTGTTTTTTAAGTTTTTGTCACCAAAAAAGCCCTTAAAATGATAAAAAGTAGTTTTCTTTAAAGAGTAGCTTTAAAAATATCCGAACCAAACCGAAATCAAAATTACTCAAACCAGATCAAACCAAAAATATGTTAAATAGTAAATGGATCCTTTAATCCCCTACAAGAACTATCTGATATCCAAAATACCCAAACCAAATCAAACCAAACCGATACCCGAAATGCCCAGGTTTATGAGCTATAATATATCATATCTTGTCCTGAAATAAAATTTGAGTCGTCATGAATCTTAATGAATATATTACATAATTAAAATGGGAAAACTATATAAAAAGAAAAAAATTACTTCTCAAATTTGATAGTATGTAATCATGTATTTGATCGACGTCATCATTTGTAGAACAAATAATTGTTATATTTTTTCTAAAAGTTTGGGTCTGTTTTACCCCCAAATGATCCCCCATATACTTCTTTCACGATTGTAGGTATTAGATCGTCGCATTGTTTGATAAGAAGATAGTCTGAAATATCAGTATCCATAACCCATTATTTGGTATGTTGATGTTTCCAGCTCCAACTGCAAGTATCCACTCTGAGAATAACCTAAGTTCTTCAGATTCTTGCTCGTTATGACTAGAAAGAAATCTCATGTTTTTCGTAAATGTCAACACTTTGCAATGCTCCCAAAGATATGGTGAATTAATAGAAGATAATAAAGTTTTTGTTTGATCACCGTAAAGAATAACCAAAAGTATTTGCCGAAAATCACTTCTTAATACAAAAACTTTTCCACTAAATGGCTTATTCTCTTTTGATTTGATAAAATCACATGATGTGCTATCCAAATTTTTCAAAACAATGTCTACTAATAATAGGTGATTCGTCCCACACTATGATCGACCAATTGCAATAACTTATTAAGATCTGATCCATGAGGGATTTTGTAAGAAGTGGATTCATCAGGATTGATTGGACTATTAAAACTAGAATGAGCAACAAGTCCACCTTCTAATAAGAGAGATGTGATTCCATTGGAAGCAGTGTTAATAAAAACTTGACCTAATCCACGAAAAGCAACATAAAGTATGCTCCAAATAAAAGTTATGTCAGTTTCTCCAAAACCATATAAAAAGAACATATCACATTTATTGTGAATCACAACATCCAATATATTTTCATATACAATTCTTTGCTCATCTGTTGTTTGGAAAGTAGTCTTTGTTGTTCCTTTCTTTGTTCTTATTGGTTGTATTTGAGCTCATATCAACAAGATGGTTCCCATCATAACTGTGGAAATCATTTGTTTAGGCATTTCCTTCTAGTTCTCCAAAAAGTGACCATTACTTTCAAGAAAACATTGACTTTTGAAAGAACGATGTTTTTAGTTGCTCCTCAGATAGAGTTAATTCTGAAAAACATGGTTTGTTAGAGTCGAGAAGGAAGTAGTGACTGAAATGTTGAAATGTAGAAGAAAAAAATGGATTATGGAAGAAGTGTCAATCCATTCACAGAAACTCATCAACGGAATTCACCCAGTGAAAACCCATTCATGGGATCTATCCACACGGCCGTTGGAGGCAAGAGAATTTGAATTTCAATCTTAGAGCCTTTGGAAGTGGTCCCCTCTAGTCCTTGTTTATTAATTTCTTTCTTGTCTTTCTAGTCTATATATTTACATGTATGCAAGAATAATAAACATAAGGAAAATAAGTTCCTCAATACTCAATACTCTCTCCTCTCTCTATATAATTTATGCCTCTCTCTCTCATGCTCTTCATTTGTTCCTCAAGTAAAATCCTCTGTTTCTCTAATTATTTCATAGTATCAGAGCAATCTTGCTCCTGAAACCTCATTCTCGCTATACTTTCATTCTCTTTCCACAAACAATAAATCTTTTACTATGATATTTCGAAATCACTTTTTGGGTAGTTGTTGTTCTTGAGTGTTCTTGATGGAAAATTCAAAAATGGTGGTAGTCTCAATTACTCTCAAGGGAGTTAGCTACTTACTGTGAACGAGGCTTGTCAAGACTGCTCTTGGAAGTAGAGGTCTCTGGGAACATGTGACTTAAGGCAAAACACCAAAGAACACTATCCTAGGAGAGGATGGTAAAGAGGAAGTGGCGATGGTGGATGAAGGCAAATGGATTCAAGAGGATTTCATGGTGTTGTCTGTCATCTAGAACAGCCTTGAACCCTCAATATTGGAAGATTACTCCTACTGTGAAAATTCCAAGGAGTTGTGGGATACCCTCCAGAAGGTTTATGGTAATATTTCCAACTTAAGTAGGGTGTTTGAAGTGAAGAAAGCTATCAACACTCTCAGTCAAGAGGACACTGATTTCACTCAGCACTTTGGGAAGTTCAGAGCCTTGTGGGTTGAGCTAGAGATGTTGGGACCAGGAACTGTTGATCCTAATGTGCTCAATGAGAGGCGAGAACAATACAAGTTGTTTGCCTTGCTGTTCACTCTCAACCCTGGCTATAATGACCTAATCAAGCACATCCTAAGGAGTGACAAACTTCCAACACTTGAAGAGGTTTGTGCTCAGATTCAGAAGGAGCAAGGATTAGTGGGTCTCTTTGGAGGAAAAGGAGAACTTATCATGGCAAACAAAGATGAAGGAGTCAGAGCTGAAGGCATGGCTAACAAGGGGTTCTATAAACCAGAAGAGAAGAAGATTTAGGTGTGTGAATACTGTTAAAAGAAAGGTCATGGCAAGGAAAAATGCTGGCTCCTCCACCCTCATCTAAAACCTCAGAAGTTTAGGACACCATACATGAATGCTAGAGCTCACTTCTCTGGTGAAATGGGTGAACCATCCACTCATACTTTGAGCTCCAATGTGGCTGGTGAAGGGAAAACTTGGCTTTCAGTGGCTGTTCTACTGTGAGGACTAATCAAGATTAGACAATCAAAAGGTCATACCTTGATGCTCTCATCAAAGCCTTCAAGGAGAACTCTGGTAACACTCTTGGTACCTCTTTAAATGCTTTATATCGTCTGCCTAATGCTCTTGTTACATCATTGAATGCTTCGACTAGTGATAAACCATTAGTCATAGACTCTGGACCTTCTCACCACATGATTAGTGATGCTAGGTTGATGAGTAATATAGAGCATGCCTTAGGTAATGTCATGATTGCTAATAGGGATAATATCCCAATAAAAGGTGTAGGAACTCTGAAATTGTTTGATAAAGACACAAAAGGATTTTACATGCCTACCTTTGCATCTAGTTTAGTATATGTCAAGAAAGCTGCCACTCATCTTAACTGCATGGTTATTTTCATTCCTAATGATGTTGTGTTTTAGGATATTGAGACTCTTAATGTAACGCCCCGACCGCATACGGCTAATGGGCCTCCCACGCCCGCTCTCTCGGCCCGTGGGCCCCATCCCATCCGACGTCCGTGCATTAAATTTTCTAAGGCTCGAAATCATTGTTTACTGACCCTGCAATCACCACATGACCTTTCCCCATGCTTTAGCCTCACTCACACGGTATCGCGAATCACTTCCCGATAGGTCACCCATCCTTTCACTACTCCATCATAAGCATGCTTAATCCTGGAGTTCTAAACGGATGTGTGACGGAAAAGGTAAGTCAACTTTGGTGACATAGGTAGCCAAATCAATTCTCTTTAGTCTTTCCACATATCACAACTCGGGATGTTATAATTCATTCCCTCTCAAAGAACGCAACGTCGTCGTTGCGCCCCACGACAGGTCTCAAGATGCCTCTCGGGTCAGAACCGAGATGGTTAACCAGCTCTGATACCACTTGTAACGCCCCGACCGCCCACGGCTAATGGGCCTCCCAAGCCCGATCTCTCAGCTCGTGGGCCCCATCCCATCCGAAGGTCGTGCGTTAAATTTTCTAAGGCTCGAAATCATTGTTTACTGACCCTGCAATCACCACATGACCTTTCCCCGTGCTTTAGCCTCAATCACTTCCCGATAGGTCACCCATCATTTCACTACTCCAGCATAAGCACGCTTAACCCTGGAGTTCTAAACGGATGTGTGACGAAAAAGGTAAGTCAACTTTGGTGACATAGGTAGCCAAATCAATTCTCTTAAGTCTTTCCACATATCACAACTCGGGATGTTACACTTAAGTTGATTGGAAAAGGTGTTACAAAGGAGGATTTGTCCCTACTTGAAGATACCAAGACTAGTTCAAGTTTAACTTGTGCTTTTAGTTCAATTTTTGCTTTAGATAATGATGTATTATGGCATGCTAGGTTATGCCATCCCCATTCTTGTGCACTGAACATGTTATTGCTTGATGTCTCTTTTAAAAAGGATGGTTATGAGGCTTGTATTCTTGGAAAGCATTGCAAGAATGTGTTTTCTAAGTCATCTACTATTTATGAAAACTGCTTTGATCTTATTCATTCTGATGTTTGGACTGCTCCATGCACCTCTAGACAGAATCTAGATATTTTGTTACTTTTATAGATCAAAAATCTAAGTATACTTGGTTAACTATGATTCAATCAAAAGATAAGGTGCTAGAGGCCTTTATTAATTTTGAAAACTACATAACTACCCAGTTGAATGTTAAGATCAAAGTGTCCAGGTCAGATAGTGGAGGAGAATACACAAGTCTTGCATTCAAAACACACCTAGCCAAACATGGAATCATTCACCAAACCAACTGCCCATATACACCACAAAAAAATGGTGTAGCTGAGAGGAAGAGTAAACTTCCAATGGAGGTTGAAAGATCCATGATGTTCTACACAAATGTACCAAAACATATTTGGAGTGATGATGTGATGCAGCTTGCTATCTGATTAATAGGACTCCAACAAGAGTTCTAGATGATCTCACACAATATGAGGTATTGAACAAAAACAAACCTTATATTAACCACTTGCATATATTTGGGTGCTTGTGCTATGTTTTTGCAGCCATGTGAGCATATAAACAAGCTTGAATCTAGAAGTACTAAGTATGTGTTCCTTGGCTATTCAACTACTCAAAAGGGCTACAAATGCTATGCTCCAGAAACAAGAAGGGTATTAGTATCCAGGGATGTCAAGTTTGTGGAATCCAGAGGTTATTATGAAGAGAAGAATTGGGAAAATCTCAAGGAGCCTTGGATAGGGCAAACAACCTAAGGCGTATCTTAGATAACTTGGGCATCAGTATGCATCAAGAAGAAAGATCACCAGAACCAGAAGCTAGACAAGATTCAGAAGATGTGTTTAATGAGGATAATGAAGCTGAAGAAGCTACTCATCCTGATCCTGCAGGGGGCTATGATCATGAACCAGAACAACAACAAGGTTCAGAGACTCATGATCACGAGAGTGTACATGAACAGGGGACTGCTCAAGTTTAAAAGGAAAACGAGCAACAAGAAGAACATGTTCAGGTTCAACCACTAAGGAGGAGTACAAGGACAACTGCTCAAGTTCAACCACTAAGGAGGAGTACAAGGACAAGTGCTCAAGTTCAAGAGGAAGAAGAGCAGCACGAAGAAAAGGTTCAACCACTAAAGAGGAGTACAAGGACAAGGAATACAAGGGCCTACTACAACAGTCAAGCAGTAGCTCATCCAATCTCAGCAGTGTGCTCTCTTGCAAGATTTCCACTCGAGCATCAAGCCTTCATCACTGGGTTATCAAGGGTATGTACCAAGGTCTTATGAGGAAGCAATGGAGAGTAAGGAATGGGAGACTCTGTTGATGATGAAGCAAATGCCATGATCATCAATGATACTTGGTAGGAAAGTGAACTCCCAAAGGCAGGAAGACGGTTTCAAGCAAAGAGGTGTTCATTATCAAGTATTTACCAAATAGCAAGGAAAATAGAAAGAAATCAAGGTTATTTGAAAGAGGTTTCACTCAAACATATGAAGAATATTATGTAGACACATTTGCACCAGTAGCCAAACTTCATACAATTTGAATCATCTTATCTATTGCAAACAACCTAGAATGGGAATTGTGGCAGATGGATGTCAAGAATGCTTT
The DNA here is from genome assembly GCA_905132765.1 of Moricandia arvensis. Taxonomy (NCBI): domain Eukaryota; kingdom Viridiplantae; phylum Streptophyta; class Magnoliopsida; order Brassicales; family Brassicaceae; genus Moricandia; species Moricandia arvensis. Next base: position 32,238 of record CAJHQP010004033.1, read on the forward strand.
CCTTCAAGGAGGGTTAGAAGATGAGCTCTGCATGTAGCCACCTCTTGGTCTTGAGAAACTGGTGAAACCTGGAAATGTTCTCAGACTCAAGAAGGCAATCTATGGACTGAAGCAATCTCCTAGGACATGGTACCAAAAGCCAAGTACCACCTTGAATGGAAGAGGCTTTAGGAAATCAGAGGCTGATCACACTTTGTTCACACTCCCTAGTCCAAGATGAATTGTGGTTATTCTGGTCTATGTTGATGATATAATCATCATAGGTTGTGACAAGGAAGGTATCATCTCAACCAAAACTTTTCTTAAAATTCCTTTTAATATTAAGGATTTGAGAGAATTGAAGTACTTCTTAGGGATTGAAATATGCCGCTCTAAAGAGGGGCTTTTCTTATCCCAAAGAAAGTACACACCTGACATTTTAAATGAAGCAGGAAACCTTGGAAATAGACAAGCTAAGACACCTTTGGAAGAAGGCTACAAGGTACTGCTAGAGGGGGAGTATGAAGATACACCCTTTGAAGATGTCAAGAAGTATAAGAGAATGGTTGGGAAACTCATCTATCTAACCATAACTCATCAAGATATGTGTTTTGCTGTGAACCAAGTAAGTCAACACATGCAAGCAACCAAGGTTCACCACTTGAACATGGTGGAAAGGACTTTAAGGTATCTAAGAAAGGCTCCTGGTCGAGGTGTGTGGATGGCGTGCAATAAGAGTACTGAAGTTGTAGGATATTTTGATGCTTATTGGGCTGGAGACAAAGTTGATAGGAGATCAACAACTGGCTATTGCACTTTTATTGGAGGAAATTTAGTCACATGGAAGAGCAAGAAGCAAAAAGTGATATTTTGCTCAAAAGCTGAGGCAGAGTATCGATCTATGAGGAAGCTAACTAGTGAACTCATATGGATCAAGGGACTGCTAAGGGACTTGGGTATAGAGATCAGTACACCCATGACAATGCATTGTGGCAATCAGGCGGCTATACACATTGCATCTAACTCAGTCTTCCATGAGAGAACAGAGCATATAGAAGTAGACTACCACAAGGTGAGGCAAGCAGTGGAGCAACAAGTGATACTTCCATGCTATACTAGAAGTGAAGACCAACTTGCTGATATATTCACTAAGGCAGAAAGAAGCAAAGTTTGTGAGTTCATTCATCCTAAGCTTGGACTCATAGACCTCACATGTCATTGATCCTCTTGCCATGAAGTGCTCCAATCTTTTTCCTTGGTTCTATTTTTATCCCAAGTGGTTTTGCCAAGTTAAAGTTTTTACTGAGGAAGTTTCTTAAAGGTTCCAAGCTTGCCTAAAGATCTCCTATATTCAAGCTATCGGGGTGTGTTAGAATCGAGAAAGAAGTAGTGACTGAAATATTGAAACGTAGAAGAAGAAAAATGGATTCTGGAAGAAGTGTCAATCCATTCACAAGAACTTATCCACGTAATTCACCCAGTGAAAACCTATCCACAGGATCTTATCCACACGACCGTTGGAGGCAAGAGAATTTGAATTTTTATTTCAATCTTGGAGTCTTTGGAAGTGGTCACATCTATTCTTTGTTTATTCATTTCTTTCTTGTCTTTCTAGTTTATATATTTACATGTGTGCAAGAATGATAAACTTAACGAAAATAAGTTCTTCAATACTCTCTCCTCTCTCTACAAAATTTATCTCTCTCTCTCATGTTCTTCATTTGTTCCTCATGTTCTTCAAGTAAAATCCTCTGTTTCTCTATTTTTTTCAAAAATGACCAATAGTAGTTTTAAAATATAAATAAAATTTTCACATTGCATCGAAGTTGAGTTAAAATTATTGAACAAATATATCTATAACCCAGATTATTTTTCTCTTTCTTCTGGTGGTACAAAATGTCTTCTGCAAACTATTACAATGTCAATTTCTAGACAAATTATGGTTGTATAAGACAATCGTTTATCAACATAATAACAAAAATATATGTAGATAATAACCAGTTGACCATACGTTCGCTTCTTCAATACCTAAAATGTATTCATTTTCATTATCAAACAACCCTAATACTTCACAGGCATATTTGAATGTTGCATAGGTTATATCATCCACGGTATGAATATCTTCAAAGTATTGAGGACCTTTTACATAATTTAGTAGAACCCGCAAATAGTACATTTCTTCGATTGTATTCTTTCAATTGCAGTAGAGTGTTTCCTCAATTTCAGTCACTTTTTTATTCCACGTAAAGATAACAGACATTTCAGCATATGTTATGTCCCTCGCTTCAAACCAACCTAAAAACTGAGACATACTCAAACTTTACGTTCAAGAATAATTTCCAAGAGTTCGTATTCGTCATGAATATGAATTTGTTGATTCGGTAGAGGGAAGCATAATTTTTTTTACAGTTAATATACAATAATGAGTGAGAAAAACGAGTAGTTTCAGGTAGCTTCACAAAAAGAAACATACCTAAACCAATAATGTATATTATGGTAGAAATAAATATGCTTATTTGACAAGTTATAAGACCAAATAAAATAATAATATAAAATGATGATTATATATGTACTCCAAATAGCGTTTTATTTCATCAACAACTCCATCTTTCTCACTATCTGCTGTAGCCGAAGCATAATTCGGGCCTTTGTGAATGTACTTGAACATATATTTGACCGATCGAGTTTGGATGCACCATTCAACCTTCATGTGTTATATATTGAATCATAAGTTCCTTGTTATGTGGTACAACATACCGATTACCAAATTTGACTCTATTCTTTTAACATAACATTCATTGTCTCGGCATCGTTAAGAAGGAAACCCATTTTTATCTATAGATGTTACCATGGCATGACTCTTAGGAAATTTTTAGAATGCTTCCCTATTACCATATAAACTAACGGGGATTTGCGGTTCCACGTGGTCCATGCATCATACTATCATTTACTGCCTTATACAACTCTGGGTCCTTTGTTTTTTCAGAAATTTTGCAGATATAAAATGGTAAATGTCATCACCAGTAAGAATTTTGTTGGTTTTTTTAAAGAAGCAGTAAAATATGCGCATGTGTTAAACCTCTTTTATGGAATTCAATTGTATATATTGATGCGGACATAAAATAAACAGATTATATTTAAATGATGATGTTGTTAACGTAATATAATTAAAAAAATCTTATTAGGGCTTACTATAGTTAGTGTATGTTGTAGTTTTCCAAAAATTTCTCTTTTTTCTGGTTAACTCAGTCATGAGATCATCAAGTTTAACCTTGAAAATTCTACAAATGATAACTGATATATCCGGTGGTCAACCCTAAATGACTAAGATATGTGGTAATCTCTAGCCACTTTGGGTTGCATGTAAATATAATAAATATGTTAGAAATCCATAATATTTATATATGGTTGTATCAAAATAGAGTTAATGCATATATCATGGTCTTCTGGTAAAACTTGATGGAATATAAATTCTTGTACCTTGATCATTTAGATTTTCGACACAAGCCTCAAAGGCGTTTAATACTTTCATAGTTATTGCAACAAAGCTTCATATTGAAAAAATGTAACGTAAGAGATTTGATTCAAATCATTGTGTATCTATCAACAAGAAACTACTCGAATAACCTTTCTGATCTGGTTGTGATTGGAGATTCACCTTACCTCTCCAGAATTGTATACGCAAAAACTCACGTATTGTGATAGATTTATGTTTCCTACTGGTTTTGTTTTGAAAACCAATTTAAACATGAACCTCATTGGAACTAAGTAGACTTTCGTAGAAGTCTCTACGAAAATCTTGGTCAATGCATAGGTTAATTTTGCAATTGACTTTTTGTATGCTTTTCAAAGACGGTTTCTTTGGAAGTCTTCCAAACTTTCTTTGTTAACAAAAAAAACTAGTTCCCTAGAAGTCTTCTTAGATAATTAGGCTAGTTTGCAATTGAATGAATTGTATCAAAAATTTGACTTTCTATAGAAGACTTCCTAAGAAGTCTTCTCAACCGTCGGTTAAAGTTTTCTCGCTGTCGATGAAACTCGTCTTTGGTTAGTTTTGTAATTGACAATTAAAAATTAAATATTTTTTTATTTTAATTAGAAAACTTTCGTGCAAGTCGTTTAGCTTTTTATTCTAAGATTTTGCTCAAACATTTGGTTATGAAAGAAAATTTATGGGGAAGTTTTATAACAAAACTTAAATATTTAAGTTTTAATTGAAAAATGCAAAAATAACCTAAGACGACTTTCACCGACAATGAGAATACTTCCATCGACAATTGAGAAACTGATATAAAATTTGGTGTTTTCAAGTTCAGAGAGATTAGAGAGAGGTTAGGGAGTTTTGGAGTGAGACAGATTATATTTTTGTAGCAGCCATTTGATAGGAAGAGAGAGAATGTGTAAATTTTCTCTGTATCGAGAGACAAATTTTCCAATTAAGTTAAATATTTTTGATTTAGAAGGCTTTCAGGGAAATCTTCTAATAATAAAAAAACTTTTTGATAATAGAAGATTTCTTAGAAGTCTTCGGAATCCTAAATTTACTATCGCCTAGAAAACTTTTCCAGAAGTCTTAGAGTGCATTATTTGTTTAGTTATTTATTTAGTTTTAGGGTTTTGGTGACTTAAATCTTCTAACAAATAATGCGCTAAAAACTTAAGTCACTTAAACCCTAGAATTAAATAACTAACTAAACATAAACAAATACTTCATTAAACTTTAAATCAACTTTTAAAGTGTTTAATATACACAAAACTAACACATATATGTCAAAAAAAATTAAATAGATTCCAAAATCTAATCTAAAATACAAACAATAAGATAACATATGTTACCAAACTCTGAACCAAAGAATATCATGACCTAGTCTAAAATCCACTCATCTATGTTGAAAACACTTTAATTTTAGTAGGTCTTAATTTATATCATTTATAAATGTTTATATTTACATGATTTTAATTTTTTTCATAAATATATTTTATATAAATTATTTTTAAGATCTACTATATGAAAAAAACTTCTAGAAAAAGACTTAGAAAACCACAAACAAATTTTCGTGGTTATATTTTTAAAAATGTATATTGGTTTTTTGTTTGATCATACGGGTTGGTTGTAATTTTAGTAGCATTTTGGGTTACATTTGCATTTAATTAAAATTGTGATATACTTTTGCATTTAAAATCAAGTTTTAAGTCTGTTTTGACCATTCCCTTAATAAATTAATCAAATCTGGCTTATCTAGAATCAAACATATTTGAACTTTAATTCAGAAAAAAAATATGTAACTCAATATAATCCACAAAATGATTAAATTGAAAAATTCCTATACCCAAAATAAAATAAAAAATACTAAATAAAATAATACTATTATTTATATTAATATTTTATTATATATATATATATATATATATATTATGTACTGACTCAATATATAAGTAAATAAAATGAAATAGTAACCACTTGTTATAATTTAGTTATTTTTGTTAAAAAATTATATATGCCTTAATTTTACAAGATTAAAATTATATTAACTAATGTAACTTTGAATTGATAATACTGTAATCTATTTTATTTGATTTTCAAAATGACATATATTAAATTATACTTAATCTTGCAAAAATATACTAAAAAATCTAGGACAAAAACCAAATTAACTACAAATAACAAAACTCATCAAACTAAAATATATTTAGAACATAAAATACTATGGTTAAATATAGAGAAATAAATGAAATCTAGTATACACAAATAATAACAACACAGATTAAATACTATATATCCAAAATCACATGTTTAATTAAAATAATATAGCACTATTTGAACAAAAAATCACATATGTATTACAAAAATAATATTAATTAAGAAATTAATTAATTATTCTAATGTATTTAATTTGTGAATATTGATATCTGTGCATAAGCATCTATCACCAAGTTTGTAGATATTTATAATTATTTTGTAGTGCATGTAACAAAACTCAAATTATAGAGAGACAAACATATTAGGTTTTGTATGATGATCAAGTTTATATTTCCATGATCAGTATTATAAGTTTCGTAGCTAATAATCCCCTTCATTTTTTAAAAGCACTTGGAACCTCCTTGGAATAAATTAGATAGGTTAGAGCATTATCATTTGGATTTGAATATTTATTAATCAACCGATGGTAAAAAGAAAAGGTTGGTGAATTAAGCTACAAAAAGAAAAAAAAAAGGTTGGTGAATGTTGGTCACCACTCAACAGTTCATAAGTCAAAACAAACTTTCTTTTTGTAGATTTGTAATCATATTTCACGTTCCACTTGGCTTAGAATGATCACTATAAGCTAATAATCGATCAAACTCACATTTTCTGATATTTTATTACAATTAATTATTATTGGACAATCGGGCGAAACAATCGGATAACCACTTCAAGGTGGCCTAATGGTAGGAAGGATTTCGGGTTGAAGGTGAGATTCCCAATACACCCGGGTTCGATTCCCCACGGGTGCAAACACTTTTAAGTGGCCACATGGATATAGGTTCATGTTTTAGGATTCATTTGAATATCCAGGAGAGGATCTATCCGTGGGCTGTACTTTCATCCGGTGGTTAGGTTTGGTTCTAATAGTGGCCCGGATCTAATCTTTTTAGCCTTAAAAAAAAAACAATTTACGTGGTGGTGTGAGTGGGTTTGGCAGCATCATGATGACACATGCTTGTTCCAGAATAGTTCATTTTTCTTTTATAGTACTTTTTTCATCAAATTATCATTATTTTATAGTACTTAAAATAGTAATATCATCTAACAAAAATAATAATAAAATATTTTTTTTAGCGAATAATAAAATATTTTTTAGCGAATAATAAAATATTTTTTTTAGCGAATAATAAAATAATTTATAGGGTGGGTTCTAAAGAGTGTCACGTTTCTAACAAGTTTGGAGAACCCAACGGCCGAGATTACATCATCGGCAGAATAATGCCGTTTGAGCGATCAGATGGACAAAAAAAGAAGATGACGGTAAGGACCCAACTAAATAATAAAAAACCATTTAAAGCATTAAAAGCCCATTCTCAGTACAGAAATGCCGTTTCGACTCTCTCTACCTTTCTCTTTCTTTTATTCCCGAAAACGCATCATGACTTTCGCCTCTCTCGAGCCATTCTAATCTACCAATGAAAGCATCAATAAGACTGCACGTGCAAAACTCGAAACTAATGCCTATATTCCTAAAGCCATGATTTTACGTTTTTACAACACATATATTATGGACTTTTTTTTGTCGACATATAGTATGGACTTACCAGCCCTTGTTTTTTTTTTTTTGAAAAAGGCTTGACTTACCAGCCTTTGTAGATTCATTTATGTTATTATCGTTGATTACACACATGTTCCTACCTATTTTGAATATGCAAGATAACAAGTACTCTTCTTAAAATGGGTTGCCTAGACATCTAGATAATCATTCATTTTTAACATCTTAACTTTATTAATATATAAATTAGATTTAAAAAAGTACACGAATGGAACCATTCATTTCAGGAATATCTCCATAGTCAGTTCTTTTGTCATTAATACAACTGTCAGACTACCTCAAATCAAGAAACTATGAAATTGTACTACCTCCATTTCAAATTACTTGTCATTGTAGAGTAAAATTTTCGTTTCAAAATAAGTGTCGTTTTATAATTTTAATGCAAATTTTAGTGATTTTATATATTATTTTATTTTGCTATTGGTTGAAATGTGTTTAGGTGTATATGTAATGATGTTTTTATTTTGAGAATATGTAAATTAAAATTTTTTTCTTAATATGTGTATAAAAACTTAAAACGACAATTAAAATGAAACGGATGTAGTAGTTATTTAGAGCAACATTAATGGTAATTAATAATTATCTTAAAATGAGTATCTAAAGCGTAAAATAATATTCATTATGTTTCATATTAATTGTCACTTTAGATTTGTGCACATGGATTAAGGAAATAATTAATTTTACATATTTTCTATAAGAACACAAGTACCTATACACTTAACCATATTTCAACCAATAGAAAAATAATTTGCACTATAAAATTAATAAATTTTGCATCGAAAGTCGAAAATGACATTTATTTTATAACAAAAAAATCTCTACAATGATACTTAAAATTAAAATTAAATAAAGTCTAAAAATCTATGTTTCTTACTGTTATCCATTGTCGGTTATATTTTTCATTAAATAAAAATTAAAAAACTGACACGTTACCTACTATTAGAGGTTACGAGGTCATAATTTTGGTTTGATGAACAAGTAAGCCAAGTTGAATATTTTTTTATGAGACAAAAGTCAAGTTGAATGTTTAATATGTTAATTAAATAAATTTAAGATTAAAGTGTTATTGAGTGTCACTTTAAAGATTTTTTATACGATTTTCCGTATTTCAATGTATAGCTAAATTTTTAATTTTATTGAAAAATAAGCCAATCACAAACTGATAGAATAGTAAATGAGTTTTAGAAAGTATCTTAGAATAATACTTTTATGGAAGCTTCTCTCATATTTTTTATACTATTTAATTATTTTTGCTATTATGAGTAATTTTATGAGATACTTATCATTGGAGATTTGGAGGTACTTTTAGACTGCTGAATAGCTATAATATTTATTGACCAAAATGTATTATATGCTTTTTCTCTCTATTTCAAAAATGTTTTACAATTTTACATATATTAATATGGGTGTTTTGCAAAAGTGAATTAAAATTTGAAATCAAATACAAACTAACCCACCATTGTTTATGTAATTTTCATTTTTCTTATTCACCTTAGATGTTCAAGTTATTTATGAAAATGTCATTACTTTTTTTTAAATGAGTGTTTTATTCTATCATCCTCATCTTCATCATTTAAAATATTGTCATTGCCATCAATTCACCAACCACTATGAACAACCACTATGAACAACCAATTTGAAGCTTTTAATGCACAAAAAACGATTTTCTCTCTCTTCATTTCTCATTTGTTATTCACACAAACCACATCTTTTCCGCTTTCTCTCCAAATTCATCCTCAAGATTTTGATTTCAAACTTTGTAAGGTTCATAGAGACATTAAAACTCATGATTTTTGGTATTGGTGAGTTGGTAACATTCTTAGTGAAATTTTATGAGCTTAGAGAAGCTAAACAAGTCATCTTACGAATAGACTTTTAGAGAAGTCTTCTGATCAATGCATAAGTTAGTTTTGCAATTGACATTTTGTGTATGTTTTATAGAAGACTTCTAGGAAAGTCTTCTACGTTTCCTTTGTTAACAAAAAAACAGAGAGAACCGAGAAGACTTCCATAGAAGTCTTCTCGGATAAACATGTTAATTTTACAGTTGACAAAAGTTTGTCAGAAATTTGACTTTTTATAGAAGACTTTCCAGGAAGTCTTCTCGGAGAATACTTCTAGGGAAGTCTTCGTTACTGTTTAATGAAGTCTTCTCATTGTCACAAGAAGTTTGTGTGAGTTACTTTTGCAATTAACAATTAATACTAAAAATATTATTTACGAGAAGACTTCTTAAGAAGTCTTGTGACGAAAGACTTCTCAAATTTTATTCCTGATTTTTGGTCAAAAATTTGGTTTCTAGAGATTACTTCCCTAGAATTTTTATGGTTAGAAGACTTCTAGGGAAGTCTTCTCTAGAAAAATCAAATATAGTCAATTGGAAAAGTAACCCATGAAGACTTCTTATGAGAGTGAGAAGACTTCATGTGCACGTAAAAAGACTTCTCAGAGAAGACTTCTGTTAGAAGTTTTCTATAAAAAGTCAAATTTTCGACAAACTTTGGTCAATTGCAAAGCTAACATTTTATTGTAGAAGACTTCTTTAGAAGTTTTCTTTGAGATTTTTGAAAAAAAAAATCAAATTCAAAAGTAAGTCAATATTTACAAAGAAAGACTTCTCAAGATGTGAAGTCTTCTGTAGAGTATACTTCTTAAGAAGTTTTCCTTCATAAATTTGCAATTGCAAAAATGACCTAAACAGAAGAATTCTTAAGAAGTCTTCTCTTAGAATACTTCCTAAGAAGTCTTCTGCGTAGATCTTTATTAAACTTTAATTTTCTCAAAACGTAAAATAAATTTTTCTTTTTTTGTTGTTAATTCATGTGTATTATTCAATATTGAGGCTCTTGAGTGAAATTCATAACTTAATTGGTGATAATTATGAGGTTACAAACATTCATGTTTACTAATGTTTCTAACTAAACTGAGAAGACTTACAGGGAATTTTTCTTGTGAGAAGACTTACATAGATGTCTTATACTTTCATTTTTGTAAAATTTGTTAAGTAACTTCAATATATACTTTCTAAATTTTAAAAGTGTCAAGTAACTTCAACAATATCAAATCATGTGGTTTAATATATCGTCTTATATCTTAAGATGTATTTATTAATTTTTACGAAATTTAAAATTGTAATTTTCACTTAGAATTTAAGTTTCCGGCTTAAATTTTGATTACCCGCTTAAATTTTCATTACCCGCTCAAATTTCCCGCTTCTGAAAAGACGTCTCTAGAAATCTCATGAGAAGTCTACTGAGACAAGACTCAGCTTTTTTCTACTGAGACTTATGTATTGTTTGATCTTTGGTGAATTTGAGTAAGTTTTCTTGAAAAGTCTTTTCTTTTAGTTTGAAGTAATTTTGACTAAACTTTTATGTTGTTTTGGGTAGTATGCTTAAAATGTTTTTTGTTATGAACTTTCAATAATGTCAAGCACTTTTGAAAAATAATATTGTAGACATCAACATAAATAATTATTTTCATTAACATCTTTTCAAATTTACAATATAATTCATAATTAAAAGAGTACACATAATAATCATTAAACACATCAAAAGCAAAAGAATAACAAAATAATCATAAAAAACTTCATGGAAAACTTCTAAAAGACTTCTAGAAGACTTGTTGAAGACTTCTATAAGACTTCTGAAAGACTTCTAGAAGACTTGTGAAAGATTTGTGGAAAAATTGTGGAAGACTTCTCGAAGATTTCAGAAGACTTCTAGAAGACTTCAGAAGACTCATGAAAAACTTCAGAAGACTCCTGGAAGACTTCTAGAAGACTTCATGTAAGACATCACGCTTAATGCATAGTCTTTTGAAAGTCTTCCACAAGTCTTCGCATTAGGCGGGAAGTGTTACATGAAGTCTTCTAGAAGTCTTCCGGGAGTCTTCCGAAGTCTTCCAAAGTCTTTTTAAGTATTTTCTTCTTCTCTATCATACCAAAAAAAAAATCAGAGTCATAACCAAAAACCACTATAAAAAAAGGAATAAAAAGGCCTAACCTTTAAACTTGTTAATGGCTCTAGAGGTTTCACATACATAAAATGTGTGTTATCTTCTTCTCCTTCATACCAAAAAGAAAATGTCAGACCTTTAACCGTTGAACACTATCACCAACACAAAAGAGGAATAAATAAAATCATACATTTAACCTTGTTACATTAAGTTTAATATACAACTTTTTAGAATCTAACATATACAACACACCAAAAATACATATTCAAAATTTATGGATCTACCTTTAAGGGAGTGAAAGATGAGAACCATGTAATGAAAAATCTGCAAAAACAAGATAAATTAGTGAGAATACATAAGAGAAAAATGAGAAATCAATATAAAGTTAGGTGTTTTCAAGTTTAAAGAGTTTGAGAGAGGCTGTAGAGTTTTGGAGTGAGAAACATTACCTTTTGTTGCAGCCATTTGACAGGAAAAAAGAGAATGTGTAAATTTTCTTTATATATGGAGAAAAAATCCCAATTAGGTTAAATATTTTCGATATAGAAGACTTCCCGAGAAGTCTTATAAGAGAAAACTTGCCAAATTATGAAGTCTTCTCGAAGACTTCCAAAACCCTATAATCTAATACATGAGAAAATTTTTGGAAGACTTCTAGAAGACTTTTAAAAGACTTCTATAAGACTTTTGGAAGACTTCTAGAAGACTTCGCATTATGCGGAAAACTTAAATTCTACTAAAATTTAAGCAGAAAGTCTTCCAGAAGTTAAAAGACTTCTTGAGAAGTCTTCTCGGAGTGTTCCGGGAAGTCTTCCAGGATTTAGAAGACTTTCCACGAAGTCTTCTAAAACCCTAAAATCAATTAACTAAGCAAAAAAAACTTCCTTAAACATAAAACAAATTTAGAAAATATTTTAAATCATCTTATTAGAGAATCACTAACACATATTCGTCAAATTCAAAAATAAAAATAAAAGTTAAAAATATAAGATTTCACCCCTAAAACTACCTACAATACTATAACATATGTTACTAAAACCTAAACCAGTGACAATCATAACTCATTCTACATTAAATCATCTAGGTAGAAAACAATTCAATTTTAGTTGATATAAATTTACATTATTTACAAATGTTTGTGGTTACATGATTTATATTTTCCCCATATAAATATGTGATTACTGCGTTTCACCACAGGGCAATTAACCTAATGTGCACGCTACCACAATTGAATGGTATATCGATGCAGCACTTTAGGATCGAATCCACAAGGAACTAGTGATTTATAACACTAAGAATACACAAACTTTTTTAATCTAAGCAAATAAGATGATAGATGATTTGTAACAAGCTAAACTCCTAGAATTATAAACAAAGTGATCTCAAGTTCAAATAAGAAATAAGTGCACGAATCAAACTTTCAATCAATAGCTAAAGATAGATCCATGGATAAGACAATCGATATCGGGTGATCAAGATTCAATCTAGGATGCTCAAACAAAACAATCAACAAGTCTATAGGTCTAGATCTCATTCAAATAGATTAATCCACACAATAATCCCTATGCTAATAATGCATTAAACATCAACTCTCGTTGGCCTAACACATTCAAGCATGCATAAATAACAAGTCTACTAACCATTTAACATCTCTAACATCAATTCTCATTGGCTAGATATGTAACAGACAATATTAGGTTGGTTCAAGCATTCCATCGAACACCTTTCGGGCATAAAACAACTTATGATCTAGATTAGATTTCTCAACCTTAATCCAACATTAAAATCACCTAATAATTCATAGAACAATTGTAATCAAGCAAGAATCATCCTAAACATCCACCTAATCACCCTAATCTACTTAACTCATAGATCACAAAGTGTCTACTCAATAAACTCCATGAGAAACCTTAAATCCATATAAGATTCAAAGCTAATCATGTTAATGAGCAATATAAACACAATATAAAATGAAGAACTTTCTTCAAATGATCAAAAGGTTCAAAATTTTATAAGATTAAACAAAGTCTAAAGAGAAAATGAGAACCCCCCATAAAATAGGTTTAAAAAGTATTTATAGTGGTCTAAAAACGAGGTGGGTCGATCCAACAAGCATGGATTGACCCAAGATAATTTGGGTAAAAGTTGGTAAAAACAGAAGTGCAGATTTTTCTAAGTGTCGTATCTGGTTTTTAACATGTCACTAGGCCGCTGCAACAAGCCGCTACACACTCCAGCGACATGTTTCTTGTCATTTGGCCGCTGCAACTTCCGGATATCGGGCAGGAACATGAGTTTTCTCCAGCGACTTGTCTTAGCCGCTACACTTGGCCGTTGGGATAGTTAGAAAACTTGTTTTATGAACCAAAATGACCATTTTGCCTCTAAACCATCTCCAAAAGCTCCAAACTCACCAAATAGCATCTCCATCACCTAATATAGACAAATGTATATGCAATGCACTTAATTTCACTCTAAATGCATCTAAATGGACAAAATGAGAACTAGAATGATTGCTAAAACCATACAAACGCACAAGATATCAACTTCCCCAAACTTGTCCTTTACATGTCCACAAGTAAACTTTCAAGAACAACGTGAGGAAGAAGGGTAAAAATGGGAGCACGTTACCAAAAGATACTCTTCAAAGCCATCAATGTGATATCCTTACAAAACCATACCAAATAGCAAGAGCAAGACATCCTATCAAACTCTAACTTCTCTAGGCCTATCTCAACTCCTTGATATTTTACACTCATCATTGATGTTAGGAGTTTTCAATGCTCCTAAGACAAATGTTGTAGTATAAGAGATTGTCGAACCAGTTCTGAGGGATATAAAAGCACCGAGAATGCAAGTACTCACTTAATCTAAGTGCAATCGAATAATGGGTGGTTTTAAACTATAACTAAGAATAAGAAAAGCGATGACTAAAATAACTTCCTTGATTAAGAGAAAGGAGAACTCATGGGAGTAGGGATTAGATCTTGGGTGATCAAACTTCAAACTAAGGATGGAAAATGATCAATCAAACTATGGACCTTAAGCCTAGACACAATTCTAAACAAGCTCTATGTCTAGATGAATGTTCATTTGCTAACATATCTCAAACATCAAATGTCTTTGGTTGAATAATATGAAAGCAATCATTACTAACAAGTCTATTAGCTATCTTAGCACCTTTAACAACAAATGTCTTTGGCAAAGTATACTAAAAGCTTAGGAGAGTTGACTCAGGCATTTCATCGAACACCTTGTGAGGTGGGAAATGCCTAAAGCTCAACCTTTGAGAGGCCAACTCAAAGGATGCATTAAGAATACTCTACTAGCAAGGAGTAAGAGAAATCTACACTAAACATCCTAGTTCTAGCCTAATCACCCTTAATCTCCCTATCCCATGAATTCAAAGGTGGATTACTCACTAATCTTCATGATTCCTCTTAAACCCATATTGGATTCAAGCTTAATCATGCAAAGATGAGTAGATAATGCAATGAAATAAAACAAGATCACAAGAACAATGAAGAATGATTCATAGAAATCAACTTTTCCAAGAGGTTTTTGTGTTTTTTCCAGAACCAAAGATTATCCGCCCAAAAACGGCTTACAACCTACTTAAACTTAGGTTTAGAAAATGTAAAACAATGAAAAGAAATGACCAAAAGGTCCCTGAAATGTCTTAAGATTCGTCCCAGCAAAGCCGCGCAGCGACCTGTGCATATCGCTCCGGTAAAGTCGCTCCAGGGTGGTTTTCGAGCGACTAATCGCTCCTAGGCCGAGCTACCTGTCCATATCGCTCCGGTGAGGTCGCTCTGGCTGGGAGCGACCTTGGTAGGTCACTCTGAGAGGTCGCTCTGTCTGGGAGCGACCTTGGTAGGTCGCTCTGATGAGGTCGCTCCAGGATGCTCGAACAGGGTGGATATGCCTCTAGTAAATTGGTCATAACTCCTTCATTACATCTTAAAATGATTTGAAACTACTTCCATTAGAAAGCTAACTCAATTTTCTATGTCTCTACAAAATCTTAGAAACAGAAGATTTCTTTAAGTGCTCTATCCATGCTCATATTTCACCCTTTTTGGATCACAATGCTCCCAAACATCTCAAATCACTCCATGGCACACTCCAACACCTGATAAAGACTCATGTATGCAAAATGCAACCTAAAATGACTAAATCCTAGTCTATATGATCAAAATGCACATGGATGAATGGGTGAAACAATGAAAATATGCAAGACATCAACTCCCCCAAACTTGTTCTTTACTTGTCCTCAAGTGAACTTTCTTGAACTTATAGGAAGAGAGATTTGAAGGTGGGAGATCATAGCCAAAAGAAACACATCTAGAACTCAACTTAACATCTTAAAGAGACATAGCAAATAGCATGAGCACACTCTCTTATTATACTCTAGTTTCTCTAGGCCTATCAACACACTCTTATGCCTTTAAGCAAGGTGCAAAACTCTTCAATTTACAAGCTCTTTAAACCAGCTCTCACATTAGTTCACACACACACACACACAAGGTGAATTCTCACAAATGGGCACATGATCTCAATCATTTGGCTAGGCAAGCGAATGGTCTAATGAGAATGAAAAGGAGGGCTCAAATGCATCATCATTTTTTTTAGTGGTTATCACTCAAGAACAAGGAGATTGATCATTATGCAAAATTTATCTAAGACTAGAGGCAACTCATGCATACATAGTCTTATTCTCATCATTCTACCATTTTCCTAAGTGATCACAAGTTCTAACCCTTCTTCTTCATCCCATGGCCCCAAATAACCTTTGCTCACATCACTCACCAATGAACAGGTTTCTCTTTTTTTTTTTTACACAACCAACTAGGGACTCTTCACACTCTTTTTATTCCTTAGCTCTAACTTTTCTTCTTTACACATCTCCTCCCCCAAACTTATTTCTTTGTTTTTCTTTTTTTTTATAGGGGAGGGTTTCTTTTAACACAATCTAGAGCTTCTTTTCATTTCTTTTGGTCCCTAATGGCTTCTTCTTTCCCCAAAATATCAACTTAAGAGCACGTACCCACTCACCATCCTAGATGCTAGCTCAAAACAGGTTCCTATGCTAGCAAGAGATGAGAACAATCCTATGTCGCCTCCAATACTCTCAAGATTTTGCACATGACAAGCTATCGAAAGAGGCCTCACTCATGCAAATAAAATGTTTGATCTCAAAGGAATGGCTTGGATTCAAGGTTGTGGAGTTACATTTGGGTTAACAAGGAATGGTTAAAATGGAATAAGATAACCCAAATGTGTATGAGATCCATGATCAAGTATGCAAGTGCCCATATGCAAGAGAGATTAAGTTCATTAAGCTAAATTTCAGATTGGAGCTGGTTTCAAGAACAATATCAATTTCAAGCAAGCAAACATGTTTCAAAAAGAGTTTTTAAGGCTCGAAACGTGCAAGGCTTTCAAGAGATGCTTAAGCTACTTGATATGTCTAACTAGGGTGTCACTTTGAGCTCTTGAGAAGTGTTCTTTACAAGGTGTTTCAAAATAATTGCTCCCAATGCAAAGCTATATGCTCTTCAAAATAATTGCTCCCAATGCAAGTGAATGCAAGCTATATGCTCTAGACTCACCTAGAAATGCAAGTGATGCAACCTACATGATTGTTTTTTTTATTCTTTCAAAATTTTCAATTTTTTTTTGTTTTTTCTATGCATATGTGTATGTAGAATGCAATGCAATGCATGAGACTCATGACAAGAGAACAAAACAAAACACAAAGTGAGACAGTAGACTCTCCCCCAAACTTACTTCACACAGTCCCTTGTGTGAGAGTAAACTTGGAAGAGAGATGAAGAGAGAGATAGAAGATGAATGAACTAAATATTTACAAAGGTAAGGGTGCACTTACTTGGAGTTAGTGAGAAGGAGGGTCCTTCCCACCTTCAAGAGTGATGGTGGTTCTTGCACTGGAGAATGGCTTAGACCTTCCCTTGCACTTTATCCTGTACTCAATGGCTCCATCCTTGAGCTTCATTGGGTGGAGAGTGAGGGTGTGTGGCATCTTGTCAAGAGGTGGAGGTTGAGATTCTTTCACTATCTTCTTCTTGTCATGAGCAGCCTTTGTTTCTCCACTCACCCCCTCCTTTTGAGCACTTTTCAAGTGCTCTACACACAACTCTTGTGAAGACTTGCTAGCAAGATATTTTTTCTCAGTTACAACCACTTCAGCTTGGGTCTTCTCAATGCATGTGTCTTCACAAGTGATTGTTCCACAATACTCAACATCCATTGAAGACTGTATTGGGTAAGAGACAGCCTTGTTCACATTGAGCAGTGTTATCTTCTTGTTTGGAAAGTCAATACATGCTCCCACTGTTGTGAGGAATGGAGTGCCAAGGATCAAAGGAACTCTCTTCTCAGTTGCCATCTTGAGGACTGTGAGGTCTATAGGGATTGTGCATTCTCCAATCTTCAAAGGGAAGTCCTTGATGAGGCCAATGGGGGTTGTAGAAGATGAATCCCCAAACATGAGAGAAGATGTGTTTGGCTCCATGCTTTCAATACCAAGACTCTTCACCATTTCCATTGAGATCACATTGACATTGGCACCACTATCCACAAGAGCATCATTCATGGTGATTTTACCAAGGGAGCAAGACAGTGTGAACTTCCCTTGTGACTTTAGCTTAGGGAGAGACTTTGGAGGGACTTGTCGATCAATCAATGATGTAAAGATGTTTAGAAGCTCTGCTACTTCTTCTTTGTGATCTAGAATGTCCTTGATGAGCATCATTTGAACATAGGCCTCTTGCATTGTATTAAGCTCTGGAAGTTTAACTCCAACATCACTCAAGTCTTTCCTGAACTTGGAGATCACCTTCTTTTGAGCTTTAGTGATGACCCTCTTTGGAAATGGGAGCTTGTCAAAAAGAGATATCTCAGCTCTGACTCCAACTGGCTGCACAACCTTTTCCTCAACCCTCTCTACAACCTGAGCGCCAGCCTTGGCTACAATCTGTCTCTCATCCTGCACAAGTTCAGATTCATAGAAGAGTCTTTCAATCTCATCTACCTCTTTCTTATGATCATTCAGTTCAGTCTCAGAGGCAGAAGCACAGATGACAACATTGCAATGTTCTTTCCGTGGGCGCTTAGAGGTGGAAGTTATTGAAGAAAACTGGTTCTCCAAAGCCCAAAATTTGTTGTTGAGGTCATTGTAACTCCCATCAATCTTGGCGTGAAGGTTCTTCAGCTCATAACCAACATGTTTTTCACTTCTAGTCTGAGACTCCAAAATCTGTTTCAGTAGAGCATCAGTGCTGGTTTCCTGAGGAGTAGATGTCGAAGTGTTAGCTTGTTGTTGAGAAGGTTGGTTTCCCTTGTTGGTGAAGCCACGAGGTGGGTTTTGCTGAGGCTGATAGCTGTCTTGCTGGTTGTTCCTCTGCTGGTATCCTCCTTGTGGGTAGTTGTTGTAGTGAAAATTGGGTTCCTTCTTGTACCAACTACCATTGTTGTTAATGAAACACAACTCTTCCTGGCCCTCTATTCCATCAACCTCATTGGTCACAACGTGTGGTTCTTGGTTTGAAGTGTTACCAACAAAGTTCAGCTGCTCTTGAGTAGCCTTTTCTGCAATGAGTATGTCAATCTTATCTTGGAGGGCCTTTAACTCCTTCCTTGTCTGCTTGTCATCACCTCTACTACTTCTGTCGTAGTCTCCACTGTTGACTGCGTCACTCTTCACCATGTTGTCTACCAGCTCCTCTGCATCTTCCTCAGATCTTCCCAAGAAAAACCCAT
Source organism: Moricandia arvensis (assembly GCA_905132765.1). NCBI lineage: Eukaryota > Viridiplantae > Streptophyta > Magnoliopsida > Brassicales > Brassicaceae > Moricandia > Moricandia arvensis. Next base: position 51,257 of record CAJHQP010004033.1, read on the forward strand.
TGCTAGCAGTATCCAATCTTGCTCTGTATTTAGGAAGAGCACCCCTATAGAATGTACTCAGCAAGCTCTCCTTAGGGAATCCATGGTGTGGGCATTGAGCTTGGTAGCTTTTGAATCTCTCCCACGCTTCACTGAATCCTTCCAAGTTCTTCTGTTGGAAACTGGAGATTTCATTTCTCAGCTTAGCAATTCTTGAGGTAGAGAAGAATTTCTCCAAGAATGCTCTCTTGCAGTCATCCCAAGTGGTGATGGAGTCACTAGGTAGAGACTTCTCCCACTGACGTGCCTTGTCCCCCAAAGAGAAAGGGAATAGCTTGAGCTTGACGGCATCCTCAGACACACCATTGATTTTTGATAACCCACAGTAGTTGTCAAACTTGTCCAAGTGATCAAATGGGTCTTTTACAGGCAAGCCATGATACTTGTTATTCTCGATCACGTTGAGAAGTCCTGGTTTGACCTCAAAGTTGTTGGCTTCCACAGCTGGTGCTCGGATTCCCAACCTATTGCCATGAAGGTTCGGGCGGTCATAGGTACCAATGGGGCGAGCTGGGCGCGGTGGGTGAACAGGTGGGTTGTTAACTCCTTGCGGTGGATCAGCCATGTCAGTATCTAACCTCTGTTGTTGAGCTTGTTGCTCTGCTTGTTTTCTCTGTCTTACTATCTCTCTTTCAAACGCCTGGATATCTGGAACTCTTGGAACAAGGTTTGTTGTGCCTTTGCTCCTCAAGTTCATACACTTGAAATCAAAAGAGAGATGAAGATGAAGAATCAGTAACAAAATAAAAGAAAAATGACTTAGTCTCAAGCAAGTGACTAAATCTCAATGTTTAAATCTACTCAGAATTCGGCAACGGCGCCAATTTGATGTTAGGAGTTTTCAATGCTCCTAAGACAAATGTTCTAGTATAAGAGATTGTCGAACCAGTTCTGAGGGATATAAAAGCACCGAGAATGCAAGTACTCACTTAATCTAAGTGCAATCGAATAATGGGTGGTTTTAAACTATAACTAAGAATAAGAAAAGCGATGACTAAAATAACTTCCTTGATTAAGAGAAAGGAGAACTCATGGGAGTAGGGATTAGATCTTGGGTGATCAAACTTCAAACTAAGGATGGAAAATGATCAATCAAACTATGGACCTTAAGCCTAGACACAATTCTAAACAAGCTCTATGTCTAGATGAATGTTCATTTGCTAACATATCTCAAACATCAAATGTCTTTGGTTGAATAATATGAAAGCAATCATTACTAACAAGTCTATTAGCTATCTTAGCACCTTTAACAACAAATGTCTTTGGCAAAGTATACTAAAAGCTTAGGAGAGTTGACTCAGGCATTTCATCGAACACCTTGTGAGGTGGGAAATGCCTAAAGCTCAACCTTTGAGAGGCCAACTCAAAGGATGCATTAAGAATACTCTACTAGCAAGGAGTAAGAGAAATCTACACTAAACATCCTAGTTCTAGCCTAATCACCCTTAATCTCCCTATCCCATGAATTCAAAGGTGGATTACTCACTAATCTTCATAATTCCTCTTAAACCCATATTGGATTCAAGCTTAATCATGCAAAGATGAGTAGATAATGCAATGAAATAAAACAAGATCACAAGAACAATGAAGAATGATTCATAGAAATCAACTTTTCCAAGAGGTTTTTGTGTTTTTTTCCAGAACCAAAGATTATCCGCCCAAAAACGGCTTACAACCTACTTAAACTTAGGTTTAGAAAATGTAAAACAATGAAAAGAAATGACCAAAAGGTCCCTGAAATGTCTTAAGATTCGTCCCAGCAAAGCCGCGCAGCGACCTGTGCATATCGCTCCGGTAAAGTCGCTCCAGGGTGGTTTTCGAGCGACCAATCGCTCCCAGGCCGAGCTACCTGTCCATATCGCTCCGGTGAGGTCGCTCTGGCTGGGAGCGACCTTGGTAGGTCACTCTGAGAGGTCGCTCTGTCTGGGAGCGACCTTGGTAGGTCGCTCTGATGAGGTCGCTCCAGGATGCTCGAACAGGGTGGATATGCCTCTAGTAAATTGGTCATAACTCCTTCATTACATCTTAAAATGATTTGAAACTACTTCCATTAGAAAGCTAACTCAATTTTCTATGTCTCTACAAAATCTTAGAAACAGAAGATTTTTTTAAGTGCTCTATCCATGCTCATATTTCACCCTTTTTGGATCACAATGCTCCCAAACATCTCAAATCACTCCATGGCACACTCCAACACCTGATAAAGACTCATGTATGCAAAATGCAACCTAAAATGACTAAATCCTAGTCTATATGATCAAAATGCACATGGATGAATGGGTGAAACAATGAAAATATGCAAGACATCAATCATCAAGACTTCACAAACAAGCCAATCAACCAACTCTCACATTCATTAAACATTAATCACAAGTGCGCTCTTGAAAATGGGCAATTGTTCCCAATCATTTGGCTTGGTGAAGAAAAAAAGGGCTTGAAGCTATGGTGAAGTAAGAAGGTTATCAAGTTCTTTCATGGTGGTTTACTCTCAAGAACAAGTAGCTTAACATCATGCATAATATATCTAAGAAAGAGAACAACTCATGCATACAATATTTGATCCTCATTGTTCTACCCATTTCCTAGATACAAAGCAATTACTACCCTTGATTCCCAATGTCAAACTCCCTTTTACTCACTCAAAGACACCAAGAACACTCAAGAACACTCTCACTTTTAAAACTCTTTGTTTCTTTTGTCTACTAGGGATTCTTTCACTCTTTTTCTTAGTCTTAGCTCTTTTTTTTTTCTTTTTCCCCACTCTTTTGAATCTTTTTTCTTAAGGGGTTTCTTTCTTTTGACACTCTTTGAGCTAATATTTCCTTTTTCTTTGATCCCTATCTTATCTTTTCTTCAGACTTTTGAGTTCACTCTTTTCACTCACTTTTCTCTCTACCCTTCAAGATCAAACACTCAATACTCTCTTCCCATCCTATGAGCTAGACAATCATGATCCTAAAGCTAGCAAGTAATGAGGACCAACCATTGTCGTTCCCAATACTCTCAACATTATGCACATATCAAGCTTTCAGAAGAGATCTCACTCAACAAATTAGTAATGGCTTGAAAGGAAGGTAGAGTTAGGGGTGTGGAGAACCATCCAAAAGAAAGATGGCCACTTGAGTTGCCAAAGATTGGTAGAAAGAAGTACGACTAACTCAAGTGTGTGTGAGGTAACCATGATCAAGCACAACAAAAGCCCATAAGCAAGATAGATTAAGTTCATTAAGTCAAGTAAGATTGGAGTTGGGTTCAAGGACAAGCAAACTTCATCAATAAAACAAGTTTCAAGATGAGTTTTCAAGGCTCGAAGTCTACAAGTCCATCAAGAAGATGCTCAAGCTACTTATCATGATTGAGAAGGGTATCACATTGAGTTATTTGCATGAGTTCTTTACAAACTTTGCTCCCAATGCATGAATGCAATCTATATGCTTCTAGATTCAATCCTAAAGATGCAAATGATGCAACTAGATGCTTGTTTTTGTTGCTTTTGAAAAATTTCAACTTTTTTTTGGTATTTTTCTATGCAAATAAGTATGTACAATGCAATGCCTGAGACTCATGACAAGTAAAAAAAACAAAATAAAATGTGAGATAGTAGACTCTCTCCCAAACTTACTTCACAAAGTCCCTAGTGTGAGAGTAAATTTGAAAGAGAGATCAAAGGAAAAATAAAACATGATGAACTAAGTATTGACAAAGCTAGAATGCACTTACTTGAAGTTGACCTTGCTGAGAGGAGGGAATGAGGAGGGAGAGATTGTTATGACCTTGTCCAGTTTGTCTTGACCTCTTGAAAAGATTTAGAACCCCCCCCCCAAACTTGTACCTAAAGTTATTCAAACACATTAAAGCAAGATAAAATATAAATAGAAATATATACAAAGGATAAACATGGGAATGCCTCCCAAGCACGCTTGTTTTAAATATCTAGCTTGACTTTGTGTGCTTGTTAGTCATAAGTATCAAAAGGTTGAGCCAATGCACATTTGATCATTCTCCTACAAGTACAAGAAACAAAATATGCAAAGAAGCACACTGTTGTCCATAGAAAATAGACAGATTTTTCATCAAAGAGCTTCACTAAAGATGTAGCATGAATTATGAAATGCTCCTTGAGGTTCAGAGAGACATGAGAATCGAATGAATTTGGTGGAAACACAAAGTCAACTACTGTTTCAAACGAGGTTTTCACAAAGTAGTCTACTTTCTTCATCAATCAAATAAAACACAATGTTCTCATTCTCATGATTGTTTTTGACAAGGGGGTTTTCTATCTCAAGCAAGAGCTTATGCATATCAAGTTCATCCCCTAATCAGCTAGATCAAGAGGAAGTCTAGATTCACCAATCAAAAAGTCAGTTTCGAGATCAGTTGAACCACAAAGATAGTTCTTGTCAAAACAAACTTCAAAATGATCTCTAGCAATATTTTCTACTCTCAAGTCATCTAGTTTTCTAATTTCACATATCAGATCAAGACATTCATTGATGAGCACATGAGAATTCAAATCAGAGGCAAGATCTTCAACATAAGGTAAACAAATATCCTTAAAATCATGAAGTTCAAAGGTAGTGTCGCATATACCTTCTAGTTGGGTTTGTGGAACTCAATATATTACCTCTTTAAGGTCAAAGGCAACATCAATCTCATACATTGTAAGCTCCCTTCCTTCAAGCTCTGCCCGATGTCCAATAAGATTCGCTCGGATCTTTCGTTCCAGGGCTCTCTTTGTCATCCATGGGTTCTCTTTTTGAAGCTCATATAAATTCACACGTTGTTCTGGTGTGAGTATATTTCTATCAAAGGGTGGCTCCACATATGGCTCATATTCAATGTGATCTTCAAATGAGTCTTCCTCTTCTTGTGGCTGCTCAAAGTAGCTCGAAGCCATCTCTGCAAATAACAAAAGCTAGAATAAAAGGTTAGTAGCTATACAAAGCAAAACAAAGCGTAAGAAAATAAAGCTTAATCTCAAGAAAGTCTAAAATCCTAATGATAAATCTACTTAGTTCCCCGGCAACGGTGCCAAATTGAGTACTGGGTTTTACCACATGCCAATTAACCTAGTGTGCATGCTACCACAATTGAATGGTATATCGATGGAGCACTTTAGGATCGAATCCACAAGGAACTAGTGATCTATAACACTAAGAATACACAAACTTTCTTAATCCAAGCAAATATGATGATAAATGATTTTTAACAAGCTAAACTCCTAGAATTATAAACAAAGTGATCTCGAGTTCAAACAAGAAATAAGTGCAAGAAACAAACTTTCAATCAATAGCTAAAGATAGATCCATGGGCAAGATAATCGATATCGGATGATCAAGATTCAATCTAGGATGCTCAAACAAAATAATCAACAAGTCTATAGGTCTAGATCTCATTCAAATAGATTAATTTACTCTCGTGACAATAATCTATGCTAATCATGCATTAAACATCAATTCTCGTTTGCCTAACACATTCAAGCATGCATAAATAACAAGTCTACTAACCATTTAACATCTCTAACATCAATTCTCATTGGCTAGATATGTAACAGACAATATTAGGTTGGTTCAAGCATTCCATCGAACACCTTTCGGGCATGAAACAACTTATGATCTAGATTAGATTTCTCAACCCTAATTCAGCATTAAGATCACCTAATAAGTCATAGAACAATGGTAATCAAGCAAGAATCATCCTAAATATCCACTTAATCACCCTAATCTACTTAACCCATAGATCACAAAGTGTCTACTCAATAAACTCCATGAGAAACCTTAAACCCATATAAGATTCAAAGCTAATCATGTTAATGAGCAATATAAACACAATATAAAATGAAGAACTTTCTTCAAATGATCAAAAGGTTCAAACTTTTATAAGATTAGACAAAGTCTTAAGAGAAAATGAGATCCCCCATAAAAATAGGTTTAAAGAGTATTTATAGTGGTCTAAAAACGAGGTGGATCGATCCAACAAGCATGGATTGACCCAAGATAATTTAGGTAAAAGTTGGTAAAAACAGAAATGCAGATTTTTCTAAGTGTCGTAGCTGGTTTTTGACACGTCACTAGGCCGTTGCAACAAGCGGCTACACACTCCAGCGACATGTTTCTTGTCATTTGGCCGCTGCAATTTCCGGATATCGGGCAGGAACATGAGTTTTCTCCAACGGCTTGTCTTAGCCGCTACACTTGGCCGCTCGGACAGTTAGGAAACTTGTTTTATGAACCAAAATCACCATTTTTGCCTTTAAATCATCTCAAAAGGCTCCAAACTCACCAAATAGCATCTCCATCACCTAGTATAGACAAATGTATATGCAATGCACTTAAATGCACTCTAAATGCATCTAAATGGACAAAATGAGAAGTTGAATGATTGCTAAAACCATACAAACACACAAGATATCAATGTCACTACAAGAAAAACATCAATATACTGAGGGAAATTCCGAGGGAAAATGAGTTCCTCGGAATATTCCGAGGAAATTCTGAGGAAATTCCGAGGACCGAAAAATTTCGTGGTTCCTCGGAATTTCCTCGGAATATACCGACGAAATTCCGAGGAAAGGCATTTCCGTCGGAAAATTCGGAGGAAATTCTGAGGAATGTGGGTTCCTCGGAAAAAACCGACGAAAATCCGAGGATATATTATAGCCGTTAGATAGCCGTTGAGGGATTTGACTAAATTCCGAGGAAATTCCGAGGAACTAGCCGTTGCCGTCGGAATTTCCTCGGAAATTCCTCAGAATTGTCGGCAGATTTCATCTATAAATACTAGTACCCCTCATCCTCTTCATTCACTCCATATCTTCATCCTCTCACATACTATATTCACACACGAATTTGATTGAAAAAAACATGTCTTCTTCTAACTATTATCGTTCTTGGATCGATCGACCTCACTTGGATCCTAACACGAGATTGCTTACGGAAGAGTATCAAAGAGGTCTAAGCGAATTCATGGCGAAAGTTCAACAACTACCGGAAGCAAAAACGGGTATGTTAAGATGTCCTTGCTCTACTTGTAAAAATAAAAAGGTTATAAAAGAGTTAGATGTTTGGACTCATCTATATTTGAGAGGGTTTACACGAAGTTATAAAATTTGGTATCATCATGGGGAAACTGATTATGAATATGGTAGTACTAGCGAACCTCAGACTGTGGATAGGTTAGAAGAACCAATTAGAACGGGTGTAGATTATGGTATAGGTACTGAGCAAATGGTAAATGATCATTTTAGAGGGGAAGATTTACCTAATGCAGAAGCTAGGAGATTTTATGATATGTTGGATGCTGGAAAGCAACCTTTGTACGAAGGCTGCAGAGATGGTCATTCAGCTTTATCATCTGCAACAAGACTGATGGGCATTAAAACAGATTATAATTTGGCCGAAGACTGTGTGGATGCGATTGCTGATTTTGTAAAAGGTATTCTACCTGAGGATAATGTAGCCCCTGGTTCATACTACGAGGTTCAGAAACTGGTAGCTGGTCTTGGTTTATCTTATCAGGTAATAGATGTATGCATGGATAACTGCATGATTTATTGGAGGGCGGATGAGCAGCGGGTTACATGCAAATTTTGTGGGAATGCTCGTTATAAAGATACCAGTGGAAGAGTTCCAGTGCCATATAAAAGGATGTGGTATTTGCCTTTGACGGAAAGGTTGCAGAGGTTGTATCAATCTGAACGCACAGCGCAACCAATGAGATGGCATGCGGAGCATTCAACAGATGGTGAGATTAGACATCCGTCAGATGCAAAAGCTTGGAAGCATTTCCAATCAACTTATCCAGAATTTGCGTATGAGAGAAGAAATGTCTACCTTGGATTATGTACGGATGGTTTCAGCCCATTTGGGAAGCATGGGAGACAGTATTCTCTATGGCCAGTCATTCTTACACCATACAACTTACCGCCAAACTTGTCCTTGCGTCGAGAGATTTTGTTTCTCTCCGTTCTCGTTCCCGGGCCAGAGCATCCTAAGAGATCACTTGATGTGTTTCTTCAGCCACTAATATATGAGTTGCAACAACTATGGGCTCAAGGTGCTGAAACATACGATGTTTCGTGTAAAGAAAATTTTCAAAAGCGGGCAGTACTTATGTGGACAATAAGTGATTTTCCAGCATATGGTATGTTATCTGGATGGACAACGCATGGAAGGCTATCATGTCCATATTGTCAAGATAACACTGATGCTTTCCAACTAAAACACGGAAGGAAAACGTGTTGGTTTGACTGTCACAGGAGATTCCTACCACCCGATCATCCATATCGTAGGAGTAGGAATTTGTTTACGAAGAACAAGAGGGTGTTTGACAGTCCACCTGAAGAAGTAAGTGGCATCAAATTGAAGGAACAACTAAGAGATTTTGGTGCAGATAGAACGCCAGACGTGGGTGGAAATGGACATGAACCGATTTATGGTGTAGGGGAACATCATAATTGGCATAAGAA
>CAJHQP010004034.1:0-59736 GCA_905132765.1 Moricandia arvensis
AGATCACCTACTTCCCCAGTACATGAAAGACTGAGAAGAAGCTGCACAGTAGTGATGCGCCCTAGATGCTCTTTGGTTGATGGGGAATGGATATCCTTGCAAGATAGAATCAAGAGACTCAAGTTCTTCAGCGTGTGGATTGAATGGTGACACAGAGAGGGATGGATGATCTCTTGATACTGCCTAGGCAACTGGATACTGGATATGACAACACCACATAAGAAGCCCTTAACTCTGGATATTACACACCAGATAACTTCACATTCAGCTTTCTAGAGAGAGAGAGCCGTGCTTAGAAGAGAAAAGAACTCGAGTTTATTGATTGCTTGAGTACAATAGGGTTAGGGAACCTTTAAATAATAAGAAACCAGAGAACAGGCTCTCTAGGGTTTCGAAAATAGTAAAAAGGAAACTATCGTTAAATAACTACATAAGCTTTAAAATGAAATAAAATGTAAGCTTCTGCTAGTCTTGGGCCGAGATAGAGCCTAAGTGATGTGTAGAAGTTGTGGCCTCGTTAAAAACCTTCTCCGGAAACCTCGTTGGGACAAACGCATAAAGCAAGGAAAAGCGCACGCGCAAAATGTCTTGCTAGACACTAACTCAGCTTGATGTAGAGATGGCTGAATGGTGATCAGACATCTCGATCAATACTTGTCCAATGACTTTCTTCTTGTTGTAGGATGTGAAGTGACGTATCCAGACAACATTCTCTCATTGCAGTTTCTTGACTCTGGCACGAGTCATGTGGACCTCTGCGAATGGCTAGAGCATCATCACCAGGGCTGCTGGTGCATGTGGCTTCCCTGTGGCTCATCTAGACTCTCCTTGTTCTCTCTTAAGTGATCCGGTCCATGTATCACATCATCTAAGCTCCCTTTGTCTGCTTTAGTAGAGCTGGTGCATGATCACATGCATGCTGGCGCCCTGAGAGGATGCTCTTTGGTTGATGGGAATGGATAATCCTTGCAAGAACGAACTCAGAGACTCAGTTTTCAAGGCGTGTGGAATTGAATGGTGACACAAGATTGGTGACGACGAGATCGGGGAAGGGATGGATGATCTCTCTTGATACTCTAGCACTGATCTGGATGTGACACCCTAATAAGAAGCCCTTAACTCTGGATATTACACACAGAAAACCTTGCAACTCACTTTCTGAGAGAGCAGAGCGTCAAGAGAGAAAAGAACTCGAAGTTTATTGATTGCTTGAGTACATTGCGGTTTAGGGAACCTTTAAATAACACGAAAGCCAGAGAACAGGTCTCTCTAGGGTTTCGAAATAGTAAAAGGAAAACTATGTTTAAAAATAACATAAGCTTTAAAATGAATACAATGTAAACTCTGCTATGAGTCTTAGGGCGCGGATAGAGCGTAGTGATGTGTAAGACAAGTTGTGGCTCGTTAAAACCTCCTCCGGAAAACTGCGTGGGACAAACAAAAGCAAAGGAAAGAGCAGCAGCACAAAGTGTCTGCCTAGACACTACTCAGCTGATGTATGAGATGCGCTTGAATGGTGCTGCAAGACATCTCGATCAAACTTGTCGCAAGACTATTCTTCTTGTTGTGGATGTGAGTGAGTAATCCACACATTTCTCCTTAAGTTTCTTGACTCTGAAGCGAGTCATGGGACCTCTGGAATGGCTAGATGCATCATCACCAGGCTGCTGGTGCAGTTGTGGCTTCATGTGGCTTCATCTAGACTGCTCTTGTTTTCTCCTTAGTGATCCGGTCATGATCACAATCATCTGCTAAGCTCCACTTTGTCCTCTTTTAGTAAGCTGGTCGCATGATCACATCATCCCTCCTCTTCAAAAGATTTGTCCCAATCTGTTTTACCTTGCAAGCCTCTTTGATAGGGTGCATTGCTGCTGACTGTTCAGATATGTAGAAGGGACCTGATCTGTTGATTCGCTGATGTGCATTACTCAAACGCTGATCATACTCTTGGTTCTTATCCTGGTCCAATATGGTGGTTATGAACTCATATCTTCTCAGCGCTGTAGCTTCTCTCCTTACACTCAACGCTTTCCTGAAATCTATACTTGGCTCTTTTGATCAAGAACAAGAGTATCATATCCGTGTACTAGAGTGATATAAGAATCATTGAAACATGACACTATCTTGCATGCTCACACTGGTCGTCCCTAGATAGTTGAGATGTTCTAAACTATAGCAAATTCAAACAAAGCAGAGATAGGATCACCGTGACTTGTAGAACCATAATCTTTTCACCTGAGAACTTTGGACATAATTCCAATCGACGTGATAGCCTGAGGAGGTTAAGTTTCTAATGCAGTTGTGGTTTCATGGCTAAATCGTTTTGTGTTGATGAGAATTATTGGATCTTCTGACTACTCTATATTCACTGGCTGCGATTAGACAGTTTTCAGATTTGTTGGTGCTGTCTCCAACTTAGCCAAAGACTCACATTGATACTCTGATCATTGTAGCTCCTCCTTTCACCTGTACTTCTCAGGCTTCTTTTGAACAGTCAAGTGTGTTATCAGGTCAAAGAAAGTATTATAGACAAGGATGTCTCCAGAGCACAAAACCGTATGACTCTTCCATCTATTATGCCTATCAAAGAAAATATTACAGACTCAAATATCATCAAGGATCAAGTTCACACATTCAGAAGCAGAGAGTTCTAGTTTCAATTGTGCAACAGGTTTATCAAAGAAAGTGTTATACACTAGAATATCCTCAAAGAACAGTCCTACACGTTTAGAATCATTTTCAGCACACAAACAATCAATCTCAAGCTCAGAGATATTTGCAGATTTCAAAATTTCAAACCTAAAATCAGAATGATGCAATTTCGGTTCATACAACTTCCTAGGTTCTTTCAAGACATATGTGGATGCAAAACAATCATCAGTGTTCAAATCATGCCTAGGAAAATTCACAACGAAACTATTCTCTTCAGTTCTAGCAAATGAATCACAAGGTTGTCTAAAACAGAAATCAGTTTGTTTCAACTCAAGCTCTAAAACCTTTTCAAAGTGACCAAAGCTTTTGCTATATTTCAGAAACTGCTCAAGACTCAAAACATGACCAGAAATGTTTTTATTTTGATTTGGAAAACGTTTTGATCAAAGAGATTTCTGGTTCCAGTCCTTTAAAAGATCTAAGCAAGTTATCAAAACAGAATTTGAAACACAAAAATCTTTTACTTTGTCAAGACCAAAAACGTTTTATGTCTTTAGTACTCACTTTAACACACATTATAGGCACAGAACTAACCACTTTAGCTTCCTTGCAGTGCTTTTGCTGGTTATGAGACAAGGGTTTAGGAGTTGGGTTAGACTGCAAGCTTTTCTGATGTTCCAACTCTTCTCCTTGTGTTGATTGCTCTGGTTCTCTATCTACTGATTCTTCTTTTGCAACCTGTGACACTAAGACAAGGCTACTCGGTTGCACCGGTTTAAGAAAAGTTAGTTCATCACAAGAAGTACTGAAATTGAATTCAGGCTGAGGTAAGAAAAGAGAATACTCTTGTTCTGTCCCAAACTTTCTGTTTACCAAAGATGTTTCTGTTTGAGCTTCTTGGAGGTTGGTGCAGTTAAATCTGATTGTGCAGCTGAGTCTGGTTCTGCAAGTTTGAGGTCTAAGACATCAGTGAATGGCGCTTGGTTCTGTACTTCTAAGGATGGACGTGTAGTCTTAGCCTGATTGAGTTGTTTCTCCACATCCCTAAACGTTTGTGAAATGCCTTCCTTATGCTATCTTCAATGGGACACGTTGAGGTTTTGCTGGATGATCCAACTGGACTTGAGTTATTGCTGTCTTGTTGTTTCTGAGCAGAGTTTGAAGAGCGTAGCTTGGTCTCTGGTTTGCCTTTGAAGTACATCCTTGTGGTACTGTCTTGGAACATACTCTCTACGCATCAAAGTCCTCAGCTTATGCCAAGTTTCCACTGGTTCTCTTCCATCAAGCCTTCTGGACCTTATCAAGTGATTCCACCATCTCAAAGCATCACCACAAAACTCAGCAGTAGCCACTTGAACCTTATTTCTTCAGCATAGCTTTGACAATTGAAAAACAACTCCATTTCTCTTCCCACTCCACATATGCTGCCCGGATCATCATCACCATAGAAAGGATGGATTCTTATCTTTTGGTCAGCAAACTTGTCTCTGCCTTCATGCCCACGTACCAGTCTTCTCTCTTTGCTTCTAGACTCAAGACTATGTCGAATATCTTGTTGGAGATCCTGTCTAAACTCCTTCCAAAGTTGATCAAGACTAGCTTTCATCTTCTGCTGTAGCTGAGCATTCACTGCCTTAAGTAACAGCCTTTCATCCTTAGTGAGGGACTCCTTTCTGATCTCCTGCCATGGTACCTGCGACAAGAGAAAGATTAAGCCAGTAAGTTAGTTCAAGGAGTACACGAGGAGTGAAAAGGAAAAAGATTAACACAAAAGGATAAGCTTGCTCAGCAAGATAAGAGGAAAAAGGATAGCGGCTAGGTTTTCCAATTCTAGGGCTTCCGCCTGCAAGCAAAAAGGAAATTCTTCTAAACCTTGTCTAAAACTTCTCTAAGATTTCAAGCAGCCTAACAACTTAGATCTACTCGTGTTCAAGGTGATTAACAAGATTTGCAGAAGAAAAAAAGTGATCTAGGGAGACAAGAACTTATGCGGCTAGGGTTTAACAACTAGGGTTTCCGCAAGCAAAAAGGAAAATCTCTTAAACCTTGTCTAATCTCTCTGAATTTCGAGCAGCCCTAAACAGATTAGATCTACTGCTTATTCAAGATGATAGAGATGAAACACGGATGAAACAAAAACAATAAGAGAGAAAAAACGAGCACTTCCCAACCAAAGTTGCTCTGATACCACTTGATGCGCCCCTAGGATGCTCTTTGGTTGATGGGAATGGATAATCCTTGCAAGAACGAATCAGAGACTCAAGTTCTTCAAGGCGTGTGGATTGAATGGTGACACAAGAGGGATGGATGATCTCTTTGATACTCCTAGGCAACTGATCTGGATATGACACACCAAATAAGAAGCCCTTAACTCTGGATATTACACACCAGAAACCTTCAACTCACTTTCTAGAGAGAGAGAGCCGTCAAGAGAGAAAAGAACTCGAAGTTTATTGATTGCTTGAGTACAATAGGGTTAGGGAACCCTTTAAATAAAAAGAAACCAGAGAACAGGCTCTCTAGGGTTTCGAAAATAGTAAAAAGGAAAACTATGGTTTAAAAATAACATAAGCTTTAAAATGAAATAAAATGTAAACTTCTGCTAGTCTTGGGCCGAGATAGAGCCTAAGTGATGTGTAAGACAAGTTGTGGCCTCGTTAAAAAACCTTCCTCCGGAAAACCTCGTGGGACAAAACCAAAAGCAAGGAAAAGAGCACGCACCAAATGTCTTGCCTAGACACTAACTCAGCTTGATGTAGAGATGGCTTGAATGGTGATCAAGACATCTCGGATCAAACCTTGTCCAAGACTTTCTTCTTGTTGTGGATGTGAAGTGAGTAATCCAACAACATTCTCCTTAAGTTTTCTTGACTCTGGAACGAGTCATGGGACCTTCTGGAATGGCTAGAGCATCATCACCAGGCTGCTGGTGCATTGTGGCTTCATGTGGCTCATCTAGACTCTCCTTGTTCTCCTTAGTGATCCGGTCCATGATCACATCATCTAAGCTCCCTTTGTCCTCTTTAGTAAGCTGGTCCATGATCACATCAAGTAGACCATCCTGATCCTGAGGGGGACACTGAACCTGAATCACAATAACAAAGGGAAGATGATTCACGAGCAATACATGATCAAGATGGACTACATGAATCTGAACCTGACCAGTCTAGTGAAGATCAAGATCAGGGAGAGCATGTAGAGACAGGGGTTGAAGAGCAACAGATTCAACCACTAAGGAGAAGTACCAGGATAAGGAAAGATCCATCTCATTGGATCAACACCAGAGTATACTTCAACAACAAGGCAGTAGCACATCCCATACAAGCAACCTGCTCAATGGCATACTATCCTCAAGAACACAAAGCCTTCATCAGTAACCTGGATCAAGAGTACATTCCAAGGTCTTATGAAGAGGCAATGGCACTGGATGGATGGAGAGAGTCAGTTGGAGATGAGATCAATGCCATGATCAAGAATGATACTTGGTATGAAACTGAGCTCCCCAAAGGAAAGAAGGCTGTGACAAGTCGCCTAATATTCACCATCAAGTACCTAGCCAATGGAAAGCTAGAAAGGAAGAAGACAAGGCTAGTTGCAAGGGGATACACCCAAGTCAATGGAGAAGACTATCTGGATACATTTGCACCAGTAGCCAAACTTCATACCATAAGGGTTGTCAACCTGGAATGGGATCTATGGCAAATGGATGTTAAGAATGCATTCCTACAAGGTGAGTTAGAGGATGAAGTATATATGCGTCCTCCTCCTGGCTTAGAAGACATGGTGAAACCAGGGAATGTATTGAGACTAAAGAAGGCTATCTATGGACTGAAGCAATCCCCTAGAGCTTGGTACCACAAGTTGAGCACAACCTTGAATGGAAGAGGATTCAACAAATCAGAAGCAGACCACACTCTCTTTACTCTCTCAAGTCAGCAAGGAATGGTGGTGATCCTTGTCTATGTGGATGACATAATTATCACAGGAAGTGACAAGGAAGGTATTAACTCAACCAAAGCTTTTCTTAAATCTTCATTTGATATCAAAGATTTGGGTAAGTTAAAGTACTTCCTAGGGATTGAAATATGTCAATCTAATGAGGGGCTATTTTTATCCCAAAGGAAGTACACACTTGATCTTTTAAATGAGGCAGGAAAGCTTGGAGGAAGAGTAGCCAAAACACCACTTGAAGAGGGATACAAAGTATTGCGTGAGGGGGAGTTTGAAGATGAGGCATTTGAGGATGTCAAACTCTATAGAAAAATGGTTGGGAAGCTGATCTATCTAACCATTACAAGACCAGACATCTGCTTTGCTGTGAATCAAGTCAGCCAGCATATGCAAACACCTAAAGTCCATCACTGGAATATGGTGGAAAGGATTCTAAGGTATCTAAGGGAAGCTCCGGGTCAAGGTATATGGATGGGCTGCAACAAGAGCACAGAAATTGTGGGATATTGTGATGCAGACTGGGCTGGTGATAGAGTGGACAGGAAGTCTACAACAGGATATTGCACCTTCATTGGAGGGAATCTGGTTACCTGTAAGAGCAAGAAGCAGAAGATAGTTTCATGTTCAAGTGCTGAGGCAGAGTATAGAGCAATGAGGAAGCTTACCAGTGAGCTCATTTGGATCAGAAACCTGCTCAAAGACTTGGGTATAGAGACTACAACACCAATCACAATGCACTGTGATAATCAAGCAGCTATTCACATAGCATCAAACTCAGTGTTTCATGAGAGGACAAAGCACATTGAGGTGGATTGTCACAAAGTAAGACAAGCAGTAGAGCAACAGATCATCCTACCATGCTACACAAGAAGTGAGGATCAACTAGCTGATATCTTCACAAAAGGAGCAAGTACCAAAGTCTGTGAGTTCATCCATCCAAGGTTAGGACTCATTGATTTGGCCAGATCATGATCCCCTTAGCCATGAAGCATCTACTCTTTCCTTTGTGTGTTTTTATCCCACTGGGTTTTGCACGCAAAGGTTTTAATGAGGGATGTCTTCATGGGTTCCAACCTTAACCATATCCTGTGGTTAAGCTTGAGGGGGAGTATTGACATGAAGACATGAATAAAAGATGGAGACAAAGAGAAGATATGCATTTGGGCGAGTTGGAATGGTTTGGTCCGTACAGACTTGGAACACAAGTCATTCCGTACAAGACTTGACTTCCAAGCAAGCAAGTGACCTAACTTGGGTTGGAAGGCAAGGAAGTGGTTTAAACTCGACAAGAAGAGTGTCAGTTGGTCAAGAGAGACGTTGGAGACTTTTGGAAGCAAGTGGGATTCAAAAATAGATCAGATCACATGTTATACTTAGGGGAGGAGGAGCTGTTTAGGTCCTGTCACTTTCAGGCTCCACTATCTCGACCAAGCAGCCTTATTATACTCTTATTCTTCTTGTCTGCATCCTACTTGTTTTGTCTTTAAATATTGTATCTCTGGAAACTGAATCAAGCAAGGAAAACAATCCTTCTTTACTCTTATTTTCGAATCACTCTCTCTCTCTTCTCTCTCTTGAGTTTCTTCACTCTCTCTCTTGTTCTTCACACTGTTCTTCATTTTCTTACAACTTGTAACTGGTGTAACTTCTAAACCGTAACTCCTTTTAGACTGATTCCAATTCGCCGCGTGCCCTTGATGAGTGTAGAATGTAGGGCAATTAGTTTCATGGTCAAATTATTCATGGTTAGGAAGTTATCCTCCTTTTCCTGAGACATGCCAGTGTGAACTCCATCACTAGCATTCTTCTTCTTCTTCTTTGATCTGAGTGAACTCCACTTCTGATCTTCTGGTGAGGCTATGGACGTCTTGAACCTTCAGAATACTCACCAATACCCCTCCTCAAGCTTGATCCAGAGAGTATAGGTGATGGACCAAGCTTGAAAGGTGAGCAAAGATGAGTATTGGACCAGGAGCTCAACACCTAACCAGGCTGCACTTCTTCAACCGATCCACCTTTGGTTTCTGCTCCAATGCCTTACACCACACTTATTCTTGCGTGTCTCATGAACCAGAATCTCAACACCTAACCAGGCTGCGCTTCTTCAACCGGTTTCACACACAAAACATCTCTCCATGGTCAGGAATATACAGACTCTGTAGGCTCTGAACTCATGGGCCTTTTTCTCCATGGACAGGAATATGCATCTTGTGCAGGCTCTGAACAACATGGGCAAAGTCTTCTTCTTTGTCTTGATTTGGTGATGGACAGAGACAACACTTGTGTACCTGAAACATCACTCAAACTCCAGCAAGAATCAGACCACACACACTAGGATCAGACCTTGGTAACTTACCAATCCTGATCCCAATGCTTTAAGAAAATGCAATGGACAGAACCTAAACAACTCATTCAGTTCAAATCCATGCAACCAATTCACTAAATGCTCAGGTATGATAACTCATCAATTACAAGGCATCTAGGCTCAATTTATCACACATATGACAATAGCAGAATGCAATGACAATTTATGACAGTAGCATAGACTAGACAACTCATCTAATCAAGCTACACAATTATGAATGCAACACATGGCCAGAAAACTCTCCTAGACCTTTAACAATGCAACAAGTCAGACTCTGAGACTAAGCAACTCACTTAGGCCAGAGACAACACAAATAATTATTCTAGGACAGAAACTAGACATTACCATGCTAGCAAACTTAATCACTCCTAGAACAATACACACACAACTCTTTAGTATCATGGGACAGAAACTAGGTGCAATAACTCTAGTACCATTAAACTGTCCCATAGATACTAAACACATACACAACACAACCAGAAATAATTTAAGCAATTAAACAGGCTCTTTTTAGAGTTTAGGAGGTTAACTTACAACCAAGGAACCTGAGCTAGTTCCTTGAACCTCCATGGCTGTGAATCACTTGAATTTGAAGGGCTTGTGGTGTGGATTGACTGTCCAATACCTCCTCTTCTTGATTCTCTCCTTCTGGTCAAGGAGACACTTCAAACCCCTCCTGTTCTCTTTCTGGTCGTGGGTTTTGTTGGTCAGAAACAGAGCTTCAGCATGGCTGGCCAGAGAATGATTAGAACAGCTTAGCTTTAATGCTTCTTTAGTGACCTTTCTCCAAGAATGGTTTCTTCCATGGATTATCTTCAGCATGGACCAGATGAGGTGGTTTGGCTTCTTCTTTGGACTCCTTGAATCTACTGAAGTGGCCATTTCCTTTTAGCTCTCCATCTCAGAGAGTTTGGACCAGTGGACAATAGAATGTACCAACTGGTTTTGCAAGAAACAGAGCTTGAAACTGAAACTTTGATGAAGCTTGCTGGACTGAGCTGAAGCTTTCTTGAGTTACAGAGACTTGTATACTGTCCTATCTTGAGTTCTGGAGAGATTCTTCCCTCTTGGAAGACCTTTTGACCAGTGGATAAAGAGATGTAGCAGAAACTGTTTTGGAGACAGTTTTGAGAAGATGATGATTTGCGGAAGCTATGAAGGTTTCAGGAGCTTGGAAGCTCTGATACCATGTGAGAATAGACAGATTATGGTGTGTGAGTGATGTAGAAACAGTGTGTGGTCGAAATTATAGAGAAGAGACAGATGAGAGTAAAGGAGAATCAAGGAGAATGCTGCTGGAGAACTAAGAGATTAAGAGAGTATTGGTTTGTATCTGAGAGAGATTAAGTGAGAGTGAGAATCACAGAGAGTATGGACGAGATTAAGAGAGTAAAGAGTTTGGGGAGAGTGAAGTAACAAGAGAATATTGAAGAGAGAGAACTCCCCTCTGCCTTAGAGGTTTCACAATACACATGGGGTGGCTATATAGCCAGATTACAAATTGCAAGAGAATAAATAAATATTAAAGTACAAATCTACTAAACAAATATTATTGTAGGGTTTCTGATGAAGCCAGGAGGATGCAGCCAAGGTGAATCTCGACCAGAGGGAGTAGATAGTGACAGGAGAGAGATGGGCACAGTCTGGTTGAGTGAAAGTGACTGGTCCAAACTGCTTTCTTCTTAGGCAGAACATGTGACTTTTATTCTTAATTAAATCTCCACTTGCCTCAGCTCTCTTCAACGGTCTGATGCTCCATTTAAACTTCAAATATGCTTCAGAATATTAATCTGGACGAGTTCCCACCTTCCTTGCCTTCCAAATCACTCTAGGTTAAGTTTGGTTACTTGGAAGCCAAGACTGTACGGACTGCCTTGTGTAGCAAGGTTGTACAGACCAAACTCTTTTCAGGTATCTATTCTTCTCTTTGTTTTCTTTATCTCTCAGATCAATGGACCACACTCAGCCATGCTTCTTTCTTCTCCATTCTAACAATGACTTCGTTCACAAGACTGTATGACAGTCTCAACTTGGAGTATCCGGATCACTCCTTCTTCTTGTTTCTTTATTTCTTTGGATCATGAACCAGCTTCTTCTTCTGGTCATTCTCTTCTTTATCTCAACAATAGGAACCTTGACATGGTTGCTTCTCTATCTTCTGATATGCTAGCTCTTAGCATGAGCAAATCCATATCCTGATAGTACTCCTCCACTGATCTTGAACCTTGAGTAAGCTTCCTGAGCCTGTGGTGCAAGTCTCTGTGGTAATGACTTGGAACAAACCTCTTGTGCATGATAGACTTCATCTCTGTCCAAGTCTCAACTGGTTCCTCTCCATTCCTTCTACGAGTTGTGATGTACTGATCCCACCAACTTAGAGCATAGTCATAGAATTCAGTAGCAGCAATCTGAATCTTGTTGTGGTTTGTGTACTGCTTACACTGAAAGACTAACTCAATCTTCTTCTCCCACTCAAGGTAGGCATCCGGATCAGCTTTGCCATGGAATGGGGGTATCTTGATCTTCAAACCAGCAAGTTCATCTCTCTGGTTTGTCCTTCCTTCTTGGACACGCCTATGTCTTCTTTGGCTTTGTCTTGATGATGAACTGAGATGTTCATACTCGTTGTCAGTCTCCTCATAACCAGCATGCTCTTATCGAGTTGCATGAGGTCTCTCTTCTCTCCTAGCCTCTCGGTTGGTTCCTTGACAAGTCGCTCTTCTGACTTCTTCTCTGAGCTCTTTCCAGATCTCATTGAGGTTGGTCCTCATCATCTCGGTCATGGTTGCTACCATATTCTGGTTCATTTGAGTAGTCACGGCTTCCATGAATAGCTTGTTCTTCCTGACGAGTTCAGCTTCTTCTTCAGACTCGGATCCCATCGCTTCCTGCACAAAGGAATCAATATAACCAGTAAGAGGATTCTAGGTAACAAGATAAGTAAAAAGGAAAAAGATCAACACAAACAAAGCTTGTTTTGCAAGACAAAAAAGCAAAAAGGATAATTCGGCTAGGTAAAAAAGGAACTAGGGTTTCCGATTTCAAGCAAAAAGGAAATTCTCTAAATCTTGTCTAAACTTCTCTAAGGTTTTCTAGCAGCCTAAACAACCTAAATCTACTCGTGTTCAAGATGATTAAGTTGATTAGCAGATGAAACAAAGTGATCTAAAGAGACAAGACCTTATACGGCTAGGGTTTAACAAACTAGGGTTTCCAAAAGCAAAAAGGAAAAGCTTTAAACCTTGTCTAATCTCTATGAAATTCGAGCAGCCCTAATCAGATGAGATCTACTGCTTAACAAAGGTTTATTGCTGATGAAACAAAAGGAAACAAGAGAGAACGAGTACTTCCCAAACCAAAGTTGCTATGATACCGCTTGATGCGTCCCTAGGATGCTCTTTGGTTGATAGGGATGGATAGTTCCTTGCAAGAACGAATCAGAGACTCAAATTCTTCAAGGGTTGTGGATCGATTGGTGACACAAGAGGGATGGATGATCTCATGATACTCCTAGATGAACAAGTCGAATATGACACACCAACTTAGACACCCTTAGGTTTCTGGATATTACACACCAGAAGTGATGTGATCATGGACCGGATCACTAAGGAGAGCAAGGAGAGTCTAGATGAGCCACATGAAGCCACATTGCACCAGCAGCCTGGTGATGATGCTCTAGCCATTCCTGAAGGTACCATGACTCGTTCCAGAGTCAAGAAGTTTAAAGAGAATGTTGTTGGATTACTCACTTCACATCCACAACAAGAAAGTCTTGGACAAGGTCTGATCCGAGATGTCTTGATCACAATTCAAGCCATCTCTACATCAAGCTGAGTTAGTGTCTAGGCAAGACATGGGGTGCGTGCTCTTTTCCTTGCTTTTGGTTTTGTCCCACGAGGTTTTCCGGAGGAAGGTTTTTAACGAGGCCACAACTTGTCTTCACATCACTTAGGCCCTATCTCGGTCCAAGTCTAAAAGAAGTTTACATTTTTATGTTATTTTAAGCTTATGTTAAAGTTAAACTATAGTTTCCATTTTGCTTATTTCCGAAACCCTAGAGAGCATGTTCTCGGTTTCTCTTTATTTAAAGGGTCTCTAAACCCTATTGTAAGCATCCATCTTTTAATCAACAAGTTATCTTTCACTTTGACGGCTCTCTCTCTAGAAAGTGTGTCGAGTTCTGGTGTGTAATATCCAGAGACCTAAGGGTGTCTAAATTGGTGTGTCATATCCGATTTGTTCATCTAGGAGTATCAAGAGATCATCCATCCCTCTTGTGTCACCATTCAATCCACAAACCTTGAAGAACTTGAGTCTCTGATTCGTTCTTGCAAGGATCTATCCATTCCCATCAACCAAAGAGCATCCTAGGGACGCATCAAGTGGTATCAGAGCAACTTTGGTTGGGAAGTGCTCGTTTTCTCTCTTATTGTTTTTGTTTCATCCGTGTTTCATCTCTATTACCTTGATTAAGCAATAGATCTAATCTGTTTAGGGCTGCTCGAGTTTCATAAGAGACTAGACAAGTTTTTAAACTTTTCCTTTTTGCTTGCGAGAAACCCTAGAGAGAGAGAAACCCTAGCCGCACAAGTTTTCTTTTTCCTTTTAGATCACTTTGTTTCATCTGTTTAACTTGTTAATCACCTTGAACACGAGTAGGTTAAGGTTGTTAGGGTGCTAGAAAACCTTAGAGAAGATTAGACAAAGTTTAGAGAAATTTCCTTTTTGCTTGGTAGGCGGAAACCTTTTCCTTTTTACCTAGCCGAGTTGTTCCTTTTTGCTTTTGTCTTGCAAAACAAGCTTGCTTTCGTGTTCTCCTTTTTCCTTTTTGCTTATCTTGTTACCTAGAAACCTTTTACTGGTTATTTTTGTTTACCTTTGTGCAGGAAGCATGGGATCCGAGTCTGAAGAAGAAGCTGCACTCGTTAGGAAGAACAAGCTTCTCATGGAGGCTATGTCGGCTCAACTCAATCAGAACATGGTAGCAACCATGACCGAGATGATGAGAACCAACCTCAATGACATCCGGAGAGAGCTCAGAGAAGACATCAGGAGAGCTACTAGCCAAGTTCCAAACCGAGAGACTAGGAGAGAAGAGAGACCTCATGCAACTCGCCAAGAGCATGCCGGTTATGAGGAGACTGACAATGAGTATGAACACCTCAGTTCATCCTCAAGACAAAGCCAAAGAAGACATAGGCGTGTCCAAGAAAGAAGGATGAACCAGGGAGATGAGCTTGCTGGTTTGAAGATAAAGATACCCCCATTCCATGGCAAAGCTGATCCGGATGCCTACCTTGAGTGGGAGAAGAAGATTGAGTTAGTCTTTCAGTGTAAGCAGTACACAAACCACAACAAGATTCAGATTGCTGCTACTGAATTCTATGACTATGCTCTAAGTTGGTGGGATCAGTACATCACAACTCGTAGGAGGAATGGAGAGGAACCGGTTGAGACTTGGACAGAGATGAAGTCTATCATGCGCAAGAGGTTTGTTCCAAGTCACTACCACAGAGACTTGCATCACCGGCTTAGGAAACTTACCCAAGGCTCAAGATCAGTGGAGGAGTATTACCAGGAGATGGAGATGCTCATGCTAAGAGCGAGCATATCAGAAGATAGAGAAGCAACCATGTCAAGGTTCCTATGTGGTTTAAACCGAGAGATACAAGACAATGTTGAGATGCAACATTATGTGGAGCTTGAAGAGATGCTACACAAAGCTATTCTTGTGGAGCAACAGCTCAAGAGGAAGGGACATTCACGCAACCACTATGGCTCTAACCGGTTACACAACACCAAGGAAGAGAAGACACCTTACCCTAAGGAGTCTAAGCCGTTCCAGAAGGATCACAAGTCCTATCCAAGAGAAGAGACCAAACCAAGCAGTGCTTTTGACAAGGGCAAAGGCAAGGTTGAAGCTTCTAGTTCCAGAGCTCGTGATGTCAAGTGTTTCAAGTGCCAAGGAAGAGGTCATTACGCCACTGAATGTACCAACAAGAGAGTCATGATCTTGCTGGAAGATGGAGAGTATGCCTCAGAAGATGACAACACCGAGTCTGACCAAGAAGACACTGAAGAAGAACATGAAGAAGGACCAGTCCAGGGGAAACTCTTAGTAGCAAGACGGCTTCTAAGCTTGCAAAATAAGGCTGAGGAGCTGGAGCAGCGTGAGAACCTCTTCTACACCCGGTGCTTGGTCCAAGGAAAAGTGTGCAGCCTCATTGTTGATGGAGGTAGTTGTGTGAATGCTGCGAGTGAAACCCTGGTCAAGAAGTTGGGATTGAAGGTTCAGAAGCATCCCAAACCTTACCGGCTACAATGGCTGAATGAAGAAGGCACCATGAAGGTCTCAAGTCAAGTCCTTATTCCCTTAGCCATTGGGAGATATGAAGATGAAGTCTTGTGTGATGTGTTGCCTATGGAAGCTGGTCACATACTTCTTGGAAGACCCTGGCAATCTGATCGCCGAGTTATCCATGATGGCTTCACCAACAAGCACTCCTTTGAGTTCAAGGGACGCAAGACCACTCTGGTTCCCTTGACACCTAAGGAAGTTCAACAAGATCAGGTTCAACTCCAAAAGAAGAAGGAGATTGATCTAAAACCGGCTGGAACTAAGCAGCCAAACTTCTATGCTAACATGGGTGATATCAAAAGAACTCTCCATTCTCAACAATCTGCTATCTTACTTGTGTTTAAAGAAACTCTTTTGAACCTAACAGATTCTACACCGGTGTATCCGAGTGAAATGGTTTCTCTTTTGCAGGAGTTTCAAGATGTATTTCCAGACGACAATCCCATTGGTTTACCACCTTTGAGAGGGATTGAGCACCAGATAGACTTTGTTCCAGGATCTACACTTCCAAACCGTCCAGCATACAGAACCAACCCGGTTGAGACCAAGGAGTTGCAAAGACAAGTAGAGGAACTCATGGAGAAGGGCTATATCCGAGAGAGTTTGAGCCCATGTGCTGTACCAGTGCTCCTAGTGCCTAAGAAGGATGGTACATGGCGGATGTGTGTTGATTGTAGATCAATCAATAACATCACAGTGAAGTATCGCCATCCTATCCCTAGACTTGATGATATGCTTGATGAATTGCATGGTTCTTGCATCTTTTCTAAGATAGATTTAAAAAGTGGTTATCATCAGATTAGGATGAAAGAAGGAGATGAATGGAAAACTGCATTCAAAACTAAACATGGATTATATGAATGGTTAGTTATGCCATTCGGATTAACCAATGCACCTAGTACATTCATGAGGTTAATGAATCATGTTCTTAGGTCATTCATAGGCATTTCTGTTGTAGTATACTTTGATGACATCTTAGTATATAGCAAGAACTTAGAAGAACATCTAGAACATCTTAGGGCTGTCCTGAATGTTTTAAGGAATGAAAAGCTTTATGCCAACTTGAAGAAGTGCACCTTTTGCACGGATAACTTGGTTTTCCTAGGTTTTGTTGTAAGTGCAGATGGAGTTAAGGTCGATGAGGAGAAGATCAAAGCCATCAAAGACTGGCCGAGTCCAACCACAGTAGGAGAAGTGAGGAGTTTCCATGGGCTTGCTGGGTTCTATAGGCGATTTGTGAGAGACTTTAGCACCATTGCAGCTCCCTTGACTGAAGTGATAAAGAAGGATGTCGGATTCAAGTGGGGAGAAGCACAAGAGAGGGCTTTCCAGAACCTAAAAGAGAAGCTTACTCAATCACCTCTTCTTATGCTTCCTGACTTTACTAAAACGTTTGAAATAGAATGTGATGCCTCAGGAATTGGAATTGGTGCTGTATTGATGCAGGATAGGAAACCTATAGCCTACTTCAGTGAGAAGCTTGGAGGAGCCACTCTCAACTATGCAACCTATGACAAAGAACTCTATGCCTTGGTGAGGGCATTACAAACGTGGCAACATTACTTGTGGCCCAAGGAGTTTGTCATACACACTGATCATGAGTCCCTAAAGTATCTAAAAGGGCAGAGTAAGCTTAGCAAGAGACACGCAAGGTGGGTTGAATTCATTGAGACCTTCCCATACGTGATCAAGTATAAACAAGGTAAGGAGAACATAGTTGCTGATGCACTATCTCGGAGGTATGTTCTCTTGACCACCCTAGATGCTAAGTTACTTGGTTTTGAGCAGATAAAAGATATGTATGTTACTGACCATGATTTCAAGGAAGCCTATGCTTCTTGTGAGAAGTTTGCTGCAGGGCATTACTTTAGGCTAGAAGGCTACTTGTTTTATGATAATAGATTGTGTGTGCCTAACTGCTCTTTGAGAGATCTTTTTGTCAGGGAATCCCATGGGGGCAGTCTAATGGGACACTTTGGGATTGCCAAGACCTTAAAAGTTTTGCAGGATCACTTCTATTGGCCGCATATGAAGAGAGATGTGGAGAGAATCTGTGGGAGGTGTGCTACTTGCAAGCATGCCAAGTCCCAAGTCCAATCCCAGGGTTTGTATACTCCTTTACCCATTCCACACCATCCCTGGAATGACATTTCCATGGACTTTATTGTCGGTTTACCTAGGACTAGGACAGGAAAGGATTCAATCTTTGTGGTTGTTGATAGGTTCTCTAAGATGGCACATTTCATAGCATGTCATAAAACTGATGATGCATTGCACGTTGCTAACTTGTTCTTTAAAGAGGTTGTTCGTTTGCATGGCATGCCTAGAACCATAGTTTCTGATAGGGACACTAAGTTTCTTAGTTACTTCTGGAAGACACTTTGGTCTAAGCTAGGCACTAAACTGTTGTTTTCTACTACATGTCATCCACAAACTGATGGACAAACTGAAGTAGTTAATAGAACCTTAGGAACACTCCTGCGTGCATTCATTAAAAAGAACTTAAGGACATGGGAAGAATACTTACCACACTGTGAATTTGCATACAATCATGCTATGCATTCTGCTTCTAAGTATTCACCTTTTGAGATTGTTTATGGGTTCAATCCCACCTCTCCTTTGGATCTAATGCCTTTACCTGAGTGTGAAAGGATCAGTCTAGATGGCAAGAAGAAAGCAGAGATGGTCCAACGGATCCATGAGAAGGCTAGACAAAACATTGAGCAGAAAACCAAGCTTTATGAGAAGCAAGCCAACAAGGGGAGACGTGTGAGAACCTTTGAAGTTGGTGACCAAGTTTGGTTGCACCTGAGGAAGGATAGGTTCCCCAACGAGAGGAAGTCCAAGCTGATGCCAAGGGTTGATGGACCTTTCGAGATCATCCACAAGATCAATGACAATGCCTACAAACTTGATCTCCAAGGTAAGTATGATGTATCAAATAGCTTCAATGTCACTGACTTGGCTCCTTTTGCTGTAGATGAACCTGATTTGAGGACAAATCCTTTTCAAGAGGGAGGGGATGATGTGATCATGGACCGGATCACTAAGGAGAACAAGGAGAGTCTAGATGAGCCACATGAAGCCACATTGCACCAGCAGCCTGGTGATGATGCTCTAGCCATTCCTGAAGGTCCCATGACTCGTTCCAGAGTCAAGAAGTTTAAAGAGAATGTTGTTGGATTACTCACTTCACATCCACAACAAGAAAGTCTTGGACAAGGTCTGATCCGAGATGTCTTGATCACAATTCAAGCCATCTCTACATCAAGCTGAGTTAGTGTCTAGGCAAGACATGGGGTGCGTGCTCTTTTCCTTGCTTTTGGTTTTGTCCCACGAGGTTTTCCGGAGGAAGGTTTTTAACGAGGCCACAACTTGTCTTCACATCACTTAGGCCCTATCTCGGTCCAAGTCTAAAAGAAGTTTACATTTTTATGTTATTTTAAGCTTATGTTAAAGTTAAACTATAGTTTCCATTTTGCTTATTTCCGAAACCCTAGAGAGCATGTTCTCGGTTTCTCTTTATTTAAAGGGTCTCTAAACCCTATTGCAAGCATCCATCTTATAATCAACAAGTTATCTTTCACTTTGACGGCTCTCTCTCTAGAAAGTGTGTCGAGTTCTGGTTTGTAATATCCAGAGACCTAAGGGTGTCTAAATTGGTGTGTCATATCCGATTTGTTCATCTAGGAGTATCAAGAGATCATCCATCCCTCTTGTGTCACCATTCAATCCACAAACCTTGAAGAACTTGAGTCTCTGATTCGTTCTTGCAAGGATCTATCCATTCCCATCAACCAAAGAGCATCCTAGGGATGCATCAAGAAGAACTCGACACCTTTCTAGAGAGAGAGCCATCAAGAGAGAAAAGAAACTCGATGTTTATTGATTGCTTGAGTACAATAGGGTTAGGAGAACCCTTTAAATAAAAGGAAACCAGAGAACAGGCTCTCTAGGGTTTCAAAAATAGTAAAAAGGAAAAACTATAGTTTAAAATAAACATAAGCTTAAAATGTAATACTTCTGCTAGTCTTGGGCCAAGATAGAGCCTAAGTGATGTGTAAGACAAGTTGTGGCCTCGTTAAAAACCTTCCTCCGGAAAACATTGTGGGAAAAAACCAAAAGCAAGGAAAAGAGCACGCACCAAATGTCTTGCCTAGACACTAACTCAGCTTGATGTAGAGATGGCTTGAATGGTGATCAAGACATCTCGGATCAAACCTTGTCCAAGACTTTCTTCTTGTTGTGGATGTGAAGTGAGTAATCCTACAACAGTTTCTTTAAGTTTCTTGACTCTGGAACGAGTCATGGGACCTTCAGGAATGGCTAGAGCATCATCACCAGGTTGCTGGTGCAATGGGGCTTCATGTGGCTCATCTAGACTCTCCTTGTTCTCCTTAGTGATCCACTCCATGATCACATCACTTTTATCAGCTTCTGGTGTAGACCCTTTTGGATCAGGTTCCATTCTTGCTTCAGGCATACTGACCCCAAGGCTTTCCATCACTCTCTTAAGATTGCTTGCTCTATCAGAAGCTGATTGAGATAGGTCCTCTAGATCCTCCCAATTCTTATCATTGTAGTATCCTCTTGATTCTACAAACTTCATATCTCTAGACACCATGACTCTCCTAGTCTCTGGTTCATAGCATTTGTAACCCTTCTGGTTTGGGGAGTATCCAATGAACATTGCCCTTGTACTTTTTGCTTCTAATTTGTTCCTTTGTTCACCTGGTATTAATACAAAACAAAGACACCCAAACACATGCATATGGTCAATAGATGGTCTGGTTTTGTTGAGTACCTCAAATGGTGAGTGATCTTGGAGAACTCTGGTGAGAATTTGATTGATCAAATAACATGATGTCAAGACTGCATCTCCCCAAAACCTTTTAGGCACACTTGTATGAAACATCATGCTTCTGGCCACCTCCATTAGGTGCCTATTTTTCCTCTCAGCCACCCCATTTTGTTGTGGTGTGTAAGGGCAGCTGGTTTGATGTATCACCCCATTCTGAGCCAAGTATTGCTTGAAAGCTTGACTAGTGTACTCTCCACCATTATCAGACCTGAGGATCTTCAACTTGGCATTGAAATGGGTGAGGACATGGTTATGGAAGTTCTTGAATGCCTCCACCTGTATTTTGAATGAATCAGAGTCATCCATGTGTATTTGGACTTCTCATCAATGAAGGTGACAAAATACTTGTGATTCTCTCTGGACATACAAGGCGCTGTCCACACATCAGAGTGAATCAGGTCGAAACACTTCTCATAGATAGTTCTAGACCTTGGAAAGACTGTTCGACAATGCTTCCCCAAGATGCAGGCTTCACAATCATCATTCTGAACCACCATACCCGGAAACATCAAGTTCAAAGCTCTAGTGTGAGGATGTCCCAATCTGGAGTGCCATATGATGCTCTCAATCCCATTAGAAGTACTGACTAGGCAATGAGCAGGAGATGCTCCAGAAACCTTAGTCTTTTCTAGGTGATACAGTTCTTGATGGCTGTACCCTTTGTAAGAATATGAAGAATATAGTGAAGAATACAAGAGAGAATGATGAGAATTCGTGACTAGAGAGAGAGAGTATGAAGAGAATGTTGTTTGTATGCAAGAGAGAATAGAGAGAATAGTGAAGGATTCTTTCTCCTTGATTTTGAATGATGAGAGTACAAGAGTTTAAATAGGCACCAAGAGGAGCCTACTGCCCATACAGGGAATAAACAATAGAAATAAGATAATAAGACACCCATGCTGATCTAGATCTAATGTTTGGAGTGAGAGGAGCAAAAGGAGGCAGCATGTGCTTGGCTAGCATGGGGGATGAGCAAGTTGCTGAGTGGTCCTTGTCTTGCAAGTGAGTGACTGCTTCTGCCCTTGTCTATGCACGTGAAGTAGCTCCCCATAGGTCTCCTTAGTTTATTCCAAGTGCCTCTCCTCTTTTCTTTGCTTGCAAGTCACGTTAGGTTACTCCTCGTTTCTTTGCTTGCAAGTCACGTTAGGTATCTCTTCATTACTTGATCTCAGCACATTATATGTCTTCATTCCAACACTCCCCCTCAAGCTTGACCATAGGAGATCCTTGGACAAGCTTGGAACCTTGAAGAATCTCCCTCATTAAAAACCTTAGCCAGAAAACCCATTTGGGATAAAACCAACTAAGGAAAAGAGTAGAGTTCTTCAAAGCCTAGGGATTGGCCAGTGAGCCTAAGGAACTTCAGGTAACTCATGGTGGAGTCCTTAGGCTCTGGATCGTGGCCTAACTTTTGCTGCAAGTGTGAACTCCACATCTTGCACACACCAGTATCTTGGACTCTTCTTAGACCCTGGTTTTAGTCTCCCCCTCTCTTCTGACTACTCGCCATCTTGAAAGGTAAGGATGGACCGGTTCTTTGCGAGTCTCAAGTAAGGTACCATCTTCTTTCTCAGCCTTGGTTGCTTCTTCTTATTGAATAACCACCAAGGAATCCATCTTCACATATCATTGAAGCTTCTTAATACTCCCCCCTCAAGCTTGACCATGTGGAACAAGTCAAGCTTAATAGGATTGCTTCATGACCGCACCAAGCTTCTTGTCTAGACACGCCACTGCCTAAACCAGGATAGCTTCATCTTCATTTTCTGATACATTATCCCACAGGTGCGTCAGCTCTTTGGAAAATACACTAAACAATCATTCAAAGCATTTCAAGTAATAATCATATAAACGAATTGAAATGAGAGTTTTATGTGCTTCCCTTTCTTAAGAATGGTGGGGAGTGAACTCCACTTGAATTCCCCACTTGATAAGGCGGTACTCGGCTTCTTGAAGCTTTATCAACCAGGTACATGCACACGTGCTATGGGCTGATTCATAGCTTCCCAACTGAAGGTAACTGTTCTAACTCCATGTAGAAGCTGATCCATAGCTTCCCAACTAGAAGGTAACTGTTCTAACTCCACGCCTTGGGCTGATTCATAGCATTCCAATCAGCCTGCCTCTACACCTGATTTAAGTGCTCGTCAAGTAGTCTCTGATGGCCATCTGTTCTAACACCAAGTTGTTGCTGTCCTTGTTGTGGCTTCTTTGAACCGGTTTATGATGTGAGGTGAGGCAATGGACGACTTGGATCTTCAGGATTGCTCATCATTACCCCTCCTCAAGCTTGATCCAGAGACTATAGATGAAGGACCAAGCTTGGAAGTGAGCAATACTGAGCTTAAAACCAGGAGCGCATCACCCCTACAGCTGCGCTTAAGCCAACCAGTTTCTCCCTTGATCTTTTCTTCATTGCTTTTGGACCACCGGTCTCCTCATGACTTAGGTGATGGCCCTCCTTGTGTGTCTACTGAACCAGGAGCTCAACAGCCAAACGGCCTGCGCTTAATTCAACCGGTTCTACATTCTTCCTTGTGCGTCTCTTGAACCAGGAGCTCAACAACCTTCATGGTCTGCGCTTCTTATAACCGGTTCTTCTCTCCATGGTCAGAAATATACGTCATGTGTAGGCTCTGGATTTACAGGAATTTACATCATGTGTAGGCTCTGAATTGCATGGACAATATCTTCTCTCCATGGTCAGGAATGTACATCATGTGTAGGCTCTGGATTTACAGGAATATACATCACGTGTAGGCTCTGAACAGCATGGACAATATCTTCTCTCCATGGTCAGGAATGTACATCATGTGTAGGCTCTGGATTTACAGGAATATACATCACGTGTAGGCTCTGAACAGCATGGGCATCGTCTTCTCCTTTGTCTTGGTTTGATGATGGACAGATGACAATCCTTGTGTACCTGAAACACCACTCAAACTCCAGCAAGAATTAGACCATACATTAGGATCAGAGCTTGATAAATCACCAAGTCTGATCCATAATGATTAACGAGATGCAATGGACAGAATCTAAACAATTTATTCAGTTCAAATCCATGCAACTAATTCACTAAATGCTCATGTATGATAACTCATCAGTTACAAGGCATCTAGGCTAATTTTATCACATAAATAACAATAACAGAATGCAATGACAATTTATGACAGTAGCATAGACTAGAGAACTCATCTAATCAAGCTACACAACTATGAATGCAACACATGACAAGGAAACTCTCCTAGGACTCTAGCAATGCAACAAGACACACAACAGGTTCTAAGCAACTCGCCTAGACCATACAGTACACAAACACATGAGCTAAGACAAGAACAAGACACAACAATTCTATAAATCTCCTAGACCAGTACACATGTATCAAGCAATAATTTTAAGCAATAGCTATATGAATGCACACGATTTAATTCAAGACAGCATGAGATAACAAGCAACTAAATGCACATCACACAAGCTAATGGTTACTGGTTTCATCAAGACTATAGGGACCAGTAGTTTAGACCAACTAGTTTCATGATGGACTACCTAGACCATTAGCACATAATAACAATGAAATGGATTGAACCAGATGCTATATGATCATGCTAGCAAACTTACTTACTCCTAGAACAATGCATACACAATGTTTAAGTATCATGGGACAGAAACTAGGTTCAACAACTCTAGTAACATTGAGCTGTCCCTAAGATACTAACAACACACTCAACATAACCAGAAATAATTTAAATAATTAAACACGCTCTTATTGAAGTTTAGGAGGCTAACTTACAACCAAGGAACCTGAGCTAGTTCCTTGAACCTCCATGGCTGTGAATCACTTGAATTTGAAGGGCTTGTGGTGTGGATTGACTGTCCAACACCTCCTCTTCTTGATTCTTTCCTTCTGGACAAGTAGACACTTCAAACCCCTCCTGTCCTCTTGCTGGTCGTGGGTGTTGTTGGTCAGAAACACATCTTCAACATGGCTGGCCAGAGAATGATTAGAACAACTTAGCTTTAATGCTTCTTTAGTGATCTTTCTCCAAGAATGGTTTCTTCCATGGATTATCTTCAGCATTTTGGACGAGATGTGGTGGTTTGGCTTTTTATTTGGACCCCTCACAGCTACTGAAGTCGCCATCTCCTTTGAGCTCTCCATCTTAGAGAGTTTGGAGCAGTGGATAATAGTATGTACCAACTGGTTTTGCAAGAAACAGAACTTGGAGCTGAACCTTTGATGAAGCTTGCGGGACTGAGCTGAAGCTTTCTTGAGTTCCAGAGACTTGTATACTGTCTTATCTTGAGTTATGTCGAGATTCTTCCCTCTTGGAAGACCTTTGGACCAGTGGATAAAGAGATGTAGCAGAAACTGTTTTGGAGATAGTTTTGAGAATATGATGATTTGCGGAAGTTTGATGATTTGCGGAAGCTACGAAGTTTTCAGGAGCTTGGGAGCTCTGATACCATGTAAGAATATGAAGAATATAGTGAAGAATACAAGAGAGAATGATGAGAATTCGTGACTAGAGAGAGAGAGTATGAAGAGAATGTTGTTTGTATGCAAGAGAGAATAGAGAGAATAGTGAAGGATTCTTTCTCCTTGATTTTGAATGATGAGAGTACAAGAGTTTAAATAGGCACCAAGAGGAGCCTACTGCCCATACAGGGAATAAACAATAGAAATAAGATAATAAGACACCCATGCTGATCTAGATCTAATGTTTGGAGTGAGAGGAGCAAAAGGAGGCAGCATGTGCTTGGCTAGCATGGGGGATGAGCAAGTTGCTGAGTGGTCCTTGTCTTGCAAGTGAGTGACTGCTTCTGCCCTTGTCTATGCACGTGAAGTAGCTCCCCATAGGTCTCCTTAGTTTATTCCAAGTGCCTCTCCTCTTTTCTTTGCTTGCAAGTCACGTTAGGTTACTCCTCGTTTCTTTGCTTGCAAGTCACGTTAGGTATCTCTTCATTGCTTGATCTCAGCACATTATATGTCTTCATTCCAACACCCTTTTCCAATTACCTGCCCTGTCTTCAGGTCTTGAAATTCAACCTCATCAGGTCTAAAAAGAACTTGACAATTCAGGTCCACGGTTGCCCTTTTAACTGATAGCAAGTTTGATGTAAACTGAGGCATATATAAGGCAGTGGATTCTCTATCAAACAGCCTAAGGTTCCTCTATCACCATTTGCTATAAGCACATTCCCTGAGGCAGGTTTGATATTACTAACCAGGTTCCTATCAATAATCATGTGATGGCTAGCTCCTGAATCTATAATGATGGGTTTAGAGTCAGGATAATATTTACCAACCTCCTTGGGTGAGATAAGGGCCTTGGCAGCTTTTATAAAGGAATCAAAGTCTCTTCTGGTCACTGGACTATCAAAATTGGTCGCCCCTGCCATACTCCTCCATGTTCCTCCTTCATTATACTCACCACAGAGTGCTGAATACATGGTTCTTCCTGTAATTACTTGATGCTCAAACTCCTTGAGCTTAAATGTACTTGACTGGCTTCCTAGGGAACTTGGAAGCTTCCTTTTTTGAATGATATAACTTATCAGACTACTGCAGGGTGAATCAAGATTTAGAAGAAGACTGAAAACTTTGTCTTGCTCATAGACAGCTTGAAGACTCTCCCATAGATTCCCATAAACATTTTGAAGCTTCTCCCATAAACTCTTGGCGGTTCTGAGGTGATAATGATCCTCCAAGATCTGTTCAGACAGAGAGCTGTGTATAATTCCAAGTGTTTTCTGTTCCTCTTGAACCCACTTGTCTTTATGCTTTAGGCAAGTAGCCTGACTATCCTCTTGAGCCATCCTCTTTGAAGTTTCAGCCTCCATGATATGGCTGTCCCAAAGTCCATGACTTCCCAAGGTAACTCTGGCCACTCTTGACCATTAAAGATAGTTAGGACCCTCTAGGGTCACAGGAATGAGATTCTCCTTCTTCATTTTCTTGGTCGAAATCATCTTTTCCATTTTTGGCAATTTATGGAGCTGGAAATGATGAACATCTGAAGAACAAGATGAACTTTACCAAAAATAGAAATAAAAAAGAGATTTAGCAGAAGAAAGAAAAGAGAATAAGAAGAATTAGGTCTCAAGAACATACAGCTCTGATACCATGTGAGATTTATGTTAGAATGAGAGATTTAGAAGTAGTTTGCTGGATAATGAAGAACATGAAGAACAAGAGAGAGAGAGAGAGGGATTTCGAAATTCAAAGAGAGAGAAGGGTAGAAATGATTTCCTTGCTTATCTTAGTCTTGGTACATGTCTATATATAGACCAGACAATACATATAATAATCAGACAAGTTTGAATAAAGAAAAGAATAAATTAATGGGACTGAGGAATAGCAGGGACAGTCTGAGGAATGGCAGTGACTGAGGAATGGCAGGGACAGTCTGAGGAGGGGCAGAGGCACGCCCAGCAATGTTGGAAAGCGACAGGAGCTAAGTGGTCCACTCTCCTTAACACCACACGTGACTTCTCTCCCTAATGTCCTTCTGCCTCAAGGTTACATCCTCTTTGGTTTTGAATATATTAAACTTCCTTTCTTCTTTCTTTCTACTCAAGTTAAACCTTCTCTTGTCTTACAAGTCAAGTTAGGTCACTCCTTGACCTAACTGTACGGACAAGTCATCATTTATACTTGATCATTCTGGATGTTCCTCATGCCTTGACTTATTCTTCTCTATCATTCATGTCTTCATTGCAACAATGTCAACACTATTGACTACCTCAGTTTGTCCATCAGTTTGTGGATGACATGTAGTAGAAAACAACAACTTAGTGCCTAGCTTAGACCAAAGAGTCTTCCAAAAGTAACTAAGAAACTTAGTGTCCCTATCAGAAACTATAGTCCTAGGCATGCCATGTAAACGAACAACCTCTTTAAAGAACAAGTTAGCAATATGCAGTGCATCATCAGTCTTATGTCATGCTATGAAATGTGCCATCTTAGAGAACTTATCAACAAAAAAAAGATTGAGTCCTTTTCGGTTCTAGTCCTAGGCAATCCAACAATAAAGTCCATGGAAATGTCATTCCAAGGATGGTGTGGAATGGGTAAATGAGTATACAAACCCTGGGATTGGACTTGGGACTTGGCATGCTTGCAAGTAGCACACCTCCCACAGATTCTCTCCACATCTCTCTTCATGTGCGGCCAATAGAAGTGATCCTGCAAAACTTTTAGGGTCTTGGCAATCCCAAAGTGTCCCATTATATTGAGATAAAGAACCAGAAGAGAGGAAGTTACAATGATCAGAATAGACAAAGAAGGGAAGAAACTCGGATGCTTGTGGAACAAGGCATTCCGTACAGACTTGGGACTCAAGGCATTCAAGAGGAGACCTAACTTCACTTGGAAGACAAACTTGGATTGTAAGGCAAGGCACAGGTCTAAGGTCGCCTAACTTGACCTCAAGAAGCTTGAGAAGACCATTGGGGTTGAGTTAACCAGCTACTATGGTTAAATTTGAATTCAAATCCAGATCTGCTGCAAAAAGAGCTGTTGGGTCAGAATACAGCCTTTGGACCAGTGTGTTGTTGTTTTCCTTTCTCTTTCCTCTCTGTCTTTAAATATGTTGTAAGCAGAAATAAATGTTTTCCTGTTTACTTGTTTACTCTCTCTCTTTTCTCACGAAAATACTCTCCTCCTCTCTCTTTCATCAAGTGTTCTTCATGTTCTTGCTGTTCCTCAGCTCATTCTCTCTTAAACTCTCTTAAACTTACATGGTATCAGAGCTACTCAAGCTCCTAAATCTCTATTCTTCTTCCTCAATACACTCTTCTTCATCTTCTCTTAAGTTTCCAGCAAAACCTAAACTATTATCCAGTGGATAATAACAAGGGTCCTCTGTTTTTCCTCTGTTTTCCCTCTGTTTCCTCTGTTTTTCCTCTGTTTTTGGTCGAGTTCTCCTCCTTGTTCTTGTTTCTCTGGGTATATCATTCAGATTCCTGGAGGATACAAGTTGTTCTTGAGGTTCTTTCATTTCCAGTTTGCCAAACTCTCAAACTTTTCACAAACACTCTATTACCCAACGGTCCATACCATCCAAGATAGAGCAGAACAAGGCTGTTGTGGTTCCAGTAACCTTGAAAGGGTTAAACTACCTTCTCTGGTCAAGACTTGTGAAGACTGCTCTTGGAGGTCGTGGCTTATGGAGTCATGTGACAGAAGGTCAAGCCCCAAAGCTGATAATACAAGGTGAAGATGGCCAAGAGGTTGTTGCTGTTGATGAAACCAAATGGGTTCAAGAAGACTTTCTGGTGTCAGCCATCCAAAACTCTCTTGACCCAAGTATCCTAGAGGCATATTCCTACTGTGAAACCTCCAAGGAACTGTGGGATACTCTGTATAAGGTGTATGGGAATGTCTCCAACCTTAGCAGAGTCTTTGAAGTGAAGAGAGCCATCAACTCTCTCAAGCAAAAAGACATGGAATTCAATCAGTTCTTTGGGAAGTTCAGGTCACTGTGGGCTGAGTTTGAAATGCTCAGACCGAGTACAACTGATCCAGTGGTGTTAAATGAAAGGCGTGAGAAAGACAAGGTCTTTGGACTGCTCTTGACCCTTAACCCTTGCTACAATGATTTGATTAAGCACATACTCAGAGCTGAGAAGCTACCATCCCTGGATGAAGTGTGTGCTCAAATCCAGAGGGAACAAGGATCAGTGGTTTTTTTTGAAGGAAAGGGAGAGCTTACCATCGCACACAAGGTGGAAGTAGCAGTGGCTAACAAGGGATACTACAAGCAGGATGATAGGTGTTGGATTTTCACCAGAGTATGAGGATCTGGGTTTGTGTGTGATGAACAAGCCTTTAAGGCAAGGATGAACTCGTGATGATGAAGAGAAAGGGTTATGGTTTGCTTGTGTAAACTTGAATCAGAACCAGAGTCTAAAGGAGACTTAGAGAGATTTGAGAGAATAAGAAAGAGGTAGACTAAGAAGGATTTTGATTGAAGAACACTAAGATTTTCATTTAGAAGTGGAGAGGAGAAATCCCCCTTGCTCCCTTGAGAGATACAACTCGACATATATCAGTATATATAGAGAGGTGAGAGCTACACAAGGCTAAACCTAAGCATGTGAGGTCAACAAGACTAATTCAAAATACTTGGCCAGGAATGCACACATGCTTGGACAGGCTGTCCATTGCTATTGCTCTTCCTTTGCTTTTGGGAGTGGATAAGGTTATGGATAAGGTTATGGATAAGGTTCTTCCTTTGCTTTATGGGAAGTGGATAACCTTATCCAAACCTCAGCACCTTCCTGGAAGCTCCCCTTGGCCGAATATACCAAATCCATCTTCCTTTGGTCGCGTAAACCCTTTCTTTACACCCAAGTCTTTGATCTTCACTTCAACCCTAAACCTTTCTTGCCTCACACGCTTTGATGTTGCCTTGGGTTACAAGTCTTGGTCATTTTAGGATCCCTTGATGTGCCCTAACCTTCCCAAGACTCAAAACATCTTCTAAGATCAAATGGTCGAGTATTTGATGTTTCTGGGTCGAGTCTGGTCCGTACGGATCCGTACAGTCCGTACAGGTCCGTACGGATCCGTACAGTCCGTACACCTCACCCAAACATGGACCATTTAAACCCTTCTCTTCCCTAAAGCTTCCTAAGGTCTTCCTTAGACTTCTCCTTGATGTTCCTCAGTCTCTTGCACACTTTGAAGCTGTCCACAGCCTTCTCCATACTGGTTGCACAAGATCCTTCACACCACATTATCTTCTTTGCCTCCATCTCATCTCTCATAAGTTTCATTGTATCTCTTCAAGTTAACACTACCCCTCAAGCTTGACTCTAGTGATCCTAAGTCAAGCTTGGAACCTTGAAGTCACTCCTCATTAAAAACCTTATGAGAGAAAACCCTCCTTAGGGATAAAACCCTCATAAGGAAAAGAGTAAGCTCCTTCAAGGCCTAGGATTGGCCAGTGAGTTCTTTGTGTCTCAACCAGTGTGGTGGACACAAAGAACTCTGGATCATGGCCCTCACTGTGGTGTAAGCTAATCCGACTTGGATTTCTCACCACTAACATTTCTTGAGCTCATCTAGCTCACTCCATACTGATCTTGGTCTCTCCCCCTTTCACCCAACTTCTTGTTGGGTTAAGTGCTCGGATTACCAAGATACAAACTCCATTCAGTACCATTTTCATTCTCTGCCTTGGTTGCTTCTTCTTCTTGAATAACCACCAAGGACTCCATCTTCACAGATCATTGAAGCATCTCAATACTCCCCCTCAAGCTTGACCATGTGGAACAAGTCAAGCTTGGAAGGATTGCTTCATGATGTTGATCAACACACCACTGCCCACTCCTTTCTGATCTCGCCACCTTGAATGGAATGCTGGAAGATACCTCAACTAACTCTTCAACCACCTCACTTCAGAAGCCGCATTGTAGAGTCACCTTCTTCTTCACACAGCCAAGAGTGCTCTGACCACTCTCTTGTCTAGACTCGCCAATGTCTAAACCCAGATGGCTCCATCTTCT
The DNA here is from genome assembly GCA_905132765.1 of Moricandia arvensis. NCBI lineage: Eukaryota > Viridiplantae > Streptophyta > Magnoliopsida > Brassicales > Brassicaceae > Moricandia > Moricandia arvensis. The sequence goes on from CAJHQP010004034.1 coordinate 30,700, forward strand.
ATTCCTGGTGCAATGGTGAGGAGGAACCAGGTCTTGAACTTAGATCATCAGGTAGCTCACTCAAGTCCCCACCTCAAGCTTGAATTGAGTCTAGTTTCAAGCTTGAAAGTGAGCCTGAATAAGCATCCAAACCAGGAGCACACCACCCCAACAGCTGCGCTTAAACCACTGGTCCACCTCCATGTCTTCATCTTCAAGTACCCTTCAGGTCACCGGCCTCCTCAACCTTCAGTGATGACCTTCTCCTTCTTGTGTGTCTTGAACCAGGAGCTCAACAACCTTCATGGTCTGCGCTTCTTATAACCGGCTACTACACCAAGAACCTTCCCATTGCTCCACACAATGGACCAAGCCTTCCTCTTGTCTTGGATAAGTACTGAACAAAGCACACTCCTTGTGAACCTGAAACAATACTCAAACTCCAAACAAGATAAGACACACTTGCATTGGGATCAAACCTTGACTAATCATCGAGTTTGATCACCAATGTCACAAGCTTTGCAGTTAGACAGCATCTCATTATCATTGAGATCCATCTAATGCAAGCTTACCATTCTCTAAATGCTATCACAAAGCACTTAGGCAACCATTCCCTGCCTTAAACGACCCTTAGACATCAGTCTAGGTGTCTCAACCTTAAGGCAGCCACAATGACAAGAGTATGCAACAGCCTTAACCCATTTACTTCATGAATGCAAAACGGATTAGATACAACTTTCTATCATCCTAGGAAGACATTCACAAGAACAGAGACTAAGCATCAATGCCATTTCCAAAACACCAGACCCAAATGCTTCACTCTAATCAGTTCTATTCATGTATGCAAGCAGATTCAGAACATACTATCTAATATCATGTTAAGCAACACTTAGAACTGGAGCAAGCACTTTAAAACACTCAACCATTCAAAACGAGTCATCTAAACATCCTGGGATAGATTTTAAACTTCATATCTAGCAATCTTAAACACATCCTCAGGTCTCAAACACATCACACAACACATTCAGTTCATAAAGTATCAAACTTTATAACAAGGGACAGTAGGTTCTTACAAACAAGGAACTAGTGTTAGTTCCTTGAACACCTTTGATTCATGGCAAGATCAGGGGCTATTGGTCGCGATTCCAACACCTCCTTCCTTCATGGACCTTCCCTTGGACTCTCCATGCCTAAAGTCCCCACCTTTCTTCATACTTTGGTCGCCCCCATCAGTAACAAGGTGAAAGCTTTCACCTTTCTTCCTGGTCTTTGATTAAGAACACGCCTTGGACTTGATTTGATGAAGAGGGTAGCTAATCCACTCCATAACTCCTGGATCCGAGGCTCTCCTTTCTTCTGGACAGTATGAGAGAGCATGAGACTTCAAGAACAGCTTCTGGGCTTTCCGGATGAACACCATCTTGTAGAGGTTGAACAGGCTGGAAAGGAAGCTTCTTTCTGGGTTTTGATGGCATGAGAGAAAGCTTTGATCTTTGCGGAAGCTAGACACCAAGTTCTGATGAACCTGGCTCTGATACCATGTTGGATTTTCACCAGAGTATGAGGATCTGGGTTTGTGTGTGATGAACAAGTCTTTAAGGCAAGGATGAACTCGTGATGATGAAGAGAAAGGGTTCTGGTTTGCTTGTGTAAACTTGAATCAGAACCAGAGACTAAAGGAGACTTAGAGAGATTTGAGAGAATAAGAAAGAGGTAGACTAAGAAGGATTTTGATTCAAGAACACTAAGCTTTTCATTTAGAAGTGGAGAGGGGAAATCCCCCTTGCTCCCTTGAGAGATACAACTCGACATATATCAGTATATATAGAGAGATGAGAGCTACACAAGGCTAAACCTAAGCATGTGAGGTCAACAAGACTAATTCAAAATACTTGGCCAGGAATGCACACATGCTTGGACAGGCTGTCCATTGCTGGTGCTCTTCCTTTGCTTTTGGGAGTGGATAAGGTTATGGATAAGGTTATTCCTTTGCTTTATGGGAAGTGGATAACCTTATCCAAACCTCAGCACCTTCCTGGAAGCTCCCCTTGGCCGAATATACCAAAGGCATCTTCCTTTGGTCGCCTAAACCCTTTCTTTACACCCAAGTCTTTGATCTTCACTTCAACCCTAAACCTTTCTTGCCTCACACGCTTTAATGTTGCCTTGGGTTACAAGTCTTGGTCATTTTAGGATCCCTTGATGTGCCCTAACCTTCCCAAGACTCAAAACATCGTCTAAGATCAAATGGTCGAGTATTTGATGTTTCTGGGTCGAGTCTGGTCCGTACGGATCCGTACAGTCCGTACAGTCCGTACGGATCCGTACAGTCCGTACAGTCCATACGAATCCATACAGTCCGTACGGATCCATACAGTCCGTACGGATCCGTACAGTCCGTACACCTCACCCAAACATGGACCATTTGAACCCTTCTCTTCCCTAAAGCTTCCCAAGGTCTTCCTTAGACTTCTCCTTGATGTTCCTCAGTCTCTTGTACACTTAGAAGCTGTCCACAACCTTCTCCATACTGGTTGCATAAGATCCTTCACACCACACTATCTTCTTTGCCTCCATCTCATCTCTCATAAGATTCATTGTATCTCTTCAAGTTAACAATAGGAAGGTGTGGGTGTGTGATCATTGCAAGAAGAAAGGCCACATGAAGGACAAGTGCTGGATCCTTCACCCTCACCTCAAACCTACCAAGTTCAAAGAGCCAAGGAGTCAGTACATGGATGCAAGAGCACACTTCTCCTCAGACACGCCAGAACCATCTATGTGCTCAACCATGCGCCCTCATGTTGGTTCAAATGCAGCTGGTGAAGCCAAAACCATGGCCACAAGTGCTCTGTCTACCTTGAGGACCATTCAGGATGAGACTATCAAGAGGTCAGACCTTGATGCTCTCATCAAAGCCCTCAAGGAGAACTCTGGTATTGTTCTTGGAACCTCTTTAAATGCATTACACACTACTGGTCAGAATCCTAAACCACTAGTGATAGATTCAGGGGCTTCTCACCACATGATTAGTGATGCTAGTCTAATCAGTAACATAGAACCTGCCTTAGGTAATGTGATGATAGCTAATGGTGAGAAAGTACCCATTAAAGGTTTAGGGAACTTGAAACTGTTTAACAAAGATTCAAAGGCATTTTACATGCCCACATTCACCTACAATTTGCAATCTGTTAAAAAGGCTACCAGTGATCTGAATTGCCTTGCTGTTTTTAGTCCTAATGATGTCTACTTTCAGGATATTGAGACCAATAGTTTACTTGGCAAAGGTTTGACCAAGGAGGGTGTATCTGCTTGAAGACACCCAATGCTTGTCTGATTTATCTTATGCTTTTAGTTCATCTCCTGTTTTACCTAAAGATGCAATGTGGCATGCTAGACTAGGACACCCTCATTCACGTGCACTGAGATTGATGTTGCCTAGTATTTCCTTTAAGAATGATAGTTGTGAGGCTTGTATTCTTGGCAAACATTGCAAATCTGTTTTCCCTAAATCAGTAACCATGTATGAAAGTTGCTTTGATCTCATTCACTCTGATGTTTGGACTGCACCCTGTTTATCAAGAGAAAACCATAAGTTTTTTATGACATTTATAGATGAGAAATCGAAATATACTTGGTTAACCTTGCTTCAATCAAAGGATAGGGTGTTAGAAGCTTTTATAAACTTTCAAAACTACATTACTAACCATTTCAATGTTAAGATCAAAACTCTTAGATCAGATAATGGAGGGGAGTACACTAGCAATGCTTTCAAAGCACACCTCAACAAACATGGAATCATTCACCAGACTAGCTGCCCTTATACCCCACAGCAAAATGGTGTAGCTGATAGGCAGAATCGACATCTAATGGAGGTTGCCAGAAGCATGATGTTTCACACCAATGTTCCCAAAAGGTTTTGGGGGGATGCTGTGATCACTGCTTGCTACCTAATCAACAGAATTCCTACTAAGATCCTCCAAGATGTCTCTCCTTATGAGGTAATAAACAAGACTTATCCATCTATTGACCATTTGCGTGTGTTTGGGTGTGTGTGCTTTGTCTTGATACCAGCTGAACTAAGAAACAAGCTTGAAGCTAAAAGTGTCAAAGCTATCTTCATTGGGTATTCACCAAACCAGAAAGGCTACAAATGCTATGTTCCAGAAACAAGGAAGGTTATGGTGTCTAGAGATGTAAAGTTCTTGGAATCAAGGGGTTTCTATGATGAGAAAAGATGGGATAGCTTGAAGGATCTGTCTCAAGCTCCCTCAGATAGAGCAAACAACCTAAGGATACTGATGGAGAATCTGGGAATCAGTTTTTCAAACCCACAAGTGGCAACTAACACAGCTCCTCCTTCAGCTGATACTGCACCAGAAGGTGAAGAAGCCACTCATCCTGATCCTGAGGGGGGCAATGATCGTGAACCAGAACAACCACAAGGTTCACAAACTCATGATCAGGAGAGTGTACTACATGAACAAGAGACTGCTCAAGTTCAAGATGAAGTAGAGCAGCAAGAAGTTCAGGCTCAACCACTCAGGAGGAGTACAAGGACAAGGAACCCTCCTTCAAACTGGAAGAACACAAGGGTCTACTACAACAGTCAAGCAGTAGCCCATCCAACATCAGCAGTGTGTTCTCTTGCGAGATTCCCACTTGAGCATCAAGCCTTTATCACTGGATTAGATCAGGGATTTATACCAAGGTCATATAAGGAAGCCATGGAGAACAAGGAATGGAGGGAATCTGTTGATGATGAAGCAAATGCCATGATCATCAACGATACCTGGTATGAAAGTGATCTCCCAAAAGGAAAGAAGGCAGTTTCAAGCAAATGGGTGTTCACCATCAAGTATCTACCAAATGGCAAGGAAGAGTGATGTGATCATGGACCGGATCACTAAGGAGAACAAGGAGAGTCTAGATGAGCCACATGAAGCCACATTGCACCAGCAGCCTGGTGATGATGCTCTAGCCATTCCTGAAGGTCCCATGACTCGTTCCAGAGTCAAGAAGCTTAAAGAGAATGTTGTTGGATTACTCACTTCACATCCACAACAAGAAAGTCTTGGACAAGGTCTGATCCGAGGTGTCTTGATCACAATTCAAGCCATCTCTACATCAAGCTGAGTTAGTGTCTAGGCAAGACATGGGGTGCGTGCTCTTTTCCTTGCTTTTGGTTTTGTCCCACGAGGTTTTCCGGAGGAAGGTTTTTAACGAGGCCACAACTTGTCTTCACATCACTTAGGCCCTATCTCGGTCCAAGTCTAGAAAGAAGTTTACATTTTATGTTATTTTTAAGCATATGTTAAAGTTAAACCATAGTTTCCATTTTGCTTATTTCCGAAACCCTAGAGAGCTTGTTCTCGGTTTCTTTTTATTTAAAGGGTTCCTAAACCCTATTGTATCTCATCCAACTTTTTATCAACGAGTATTCTTTCTCCTTGGCGGCTCTCTCTCTAGAAAGTGTGTCGAGTTCTGGTGTGTAATATCCAGAGACCTAAGGGTGTCTAAATCGGTGTGTCATATCCGGTTTGTTCATCTAGGAGTATCAAGAGTTCATCCATCCCTCTTGTGTCACCATTCAATCCACACGCCTTGAAGAACTTGAGTCTCTGATTCGTTCTTGCAAGGATTATCCATTCCCATCAACCAAAGAGCATCCTAGGGACGCATCAAGTGGTATCAGAGCAACTTTGGTTGGGAAGTGCTCGTTTTCTCTCTTATTGTTTTTGTTTCATCCGTGTTTCATCTCTATTACCTTGATTAAGCAATAGATATAATCTGTTTAGGGCTGCTAGAGTTTCATAAGAGACTAGACAAGTTTTTAAACTTTTCCTTTTTGCTTGCGAGTAACCCTAGAGAGAGAGAAACCCTAGCCGCACAAGTTTTCTTTTTCCTTTTAGATCACTTTGTTTCATCTGTTTAACTTGTTAATCACCTTGAATACGAGTAGGTTAAGATTGTTAGGGTGCTAGAAAACCTTAGAAAAGATTAGACAAAGTTTAGAGGAATTTCCTTTTTGCTTGGTAGGCGGAAATCCTTTCCTTTTTACCTAGCCGATTTGTTCCTTTTTGCTTTTGTCTTGCAAAACAAGCTTGCTCTCGTGTTCTACTTTTTCCTTTTTGCTTGTCTTGTTACCTAGAAACCTTTTACTGGTTATTTTTGTTTACCTTTGCGCAGGAAGCATGGGATCCGAGTCTGAAGAAGAAGCTGCACTCGTTAGGAAGAACAAGCTTCTCATGGAGGCTATGTCGGCTCAACTCAATCAGAACATGGTAGCAACCATGACCGAGATGATGAGAACCAACCTCAATGACATCCGGAGAGAGCTCAGAGAAGACATCAGGAGAGCTACTGGTCAAGTTCCAAACCGGGAGACTAGGAGAGAAGAGAGACCTCATGCAACTCGCCAAGAGCATGCCGGTTATGAGGAGACTGACAATGAGTATGAACACCTCAGTTCATCCTCAAGACAAAGCCAAAGAAGACATAGGCGTGTCCAAGAAAGAAGAATGAACCAGGGAGATGAGCTTGCTGGTTTGAAGATAAAGATACCCCCATTCCATGGCAAAGCTGATCCGGATGCCTACCTTGAGTGGGAGAAGAAGATTGAGCTAGTCTTTCAGTGTAAGCAGTACACTAACCACAAGAAGATTCAGATTGCTGCTACTGAGTTCTATGACTATGCTCTAAGTTGGTGGGATCAGTACATCACAACTCGTAGGAGGAATGGAGAGGAACCGGTTGAGACTTGGACAGAGATGAAGTCTATCATGCGCAAGAGGTTTGTTCCAAGTCACTACCACAGAGACTTGCATCACCGGCTTAGGAAACTTACCCAAGGCTCAAGATCAGTGGAGGAGTATTACCAGGAGATGGAGTTGCTCATGCTAAGAGCGAGCATATCAGAAGATAGAGAAGCAACCATGTCAAGGTTCCTATGTGGTTTAAACCGAGAGATACAAGACAATGTTGAGATGCAACATTATGTGGAGCTTGAAGAGATGCTACACAAAGCTATTCTTGTGGAGCAGCAGCTCAAGAGGAAGGGACAATCACGCAACCACTATGGCTCTAACCGGTTACACAACACCAAGGAAGAGAAGACACCTTACCCTAAGGAGTCTAAGCCGTTCCAGAAGGATCACAAGTCCTATCCAAGAGAAGAGACCAAACCAAGCAGTGCTTTTGACAAGGGCAAAGGCAAGGTTGAAGCCTCTAGTTCCAGAGCTCGTGATGTCAAGTGTTTCAAGTGCCAAGGAAGAGGTCATTACGCCTCTGAATGTACCAACAAGAGAGTCATGATTTTGCTGGAAGATGGAGAGTATGCCTCAGAAGATGACATCACCGAGTCTGACCAAGAAGACACTGAAGAAGAACATGAAGAAGGACCAGTCCAGGGGAAGCTTTTAGTAGCAAGAAGACTTCTAAGCTTGCAAAACAAGGCTGAGGAGCTGGAGCAGCGTGAGAACCTCTTCTACACCCGGTGCTTGGTCCAAGGGAAAGTGTGCAGCCTCATTGTTGATGGAGGTAGTTGTGTGAATGCTGCGAGTGAAACCCTGGTCAAGAAGTTGGGATTGAAGGTTCAGAAGCATCCCAAACCTTACCGGCTACAATGGCTGAATGAAGAAGGCACCATGAAGGTCTCAAGTCAAGTCCTTATTCCCTTAGCCATTGGGAGATATGAAGATGAAGTCTTGTGTGATGTGTTGCCTATGGAAGCTGGTCACATACTTCTTGGAAGACCTTGGCAATCTGATCGCCGAGTTATCCATGATGGCTTCACCAACAAGCACTCCTTTGAGTTCAAGGGACGCAAGACCACTCTGGTTCCCTTGACACCTAAAGAAGTTCAACAAGATCAGATTCAACTCCAAAAGAAGAAGGAGATTGATCTAGATTCGGCTGGAACTAAGCAGCCTAACTTCTATGCTAACATGGGTGATATCAAAAGAACTCTCTACTCTCAACAATCTGCTATCTTACTTGTGTTTAAAGAAACTCTTTTGAACCTAACAGATTCTACACCGGTGTATCCGAGTGAAATGGTTTCTCTTTTGCAGGAGTTTCAAGATGTATTTCCAGACGACAATCCCATTGGTTTACCACCTTTGAGAGGGATTGAGCACCAGATAGACTTTGTTCCAGGATCTACACTTCCAAACCGTCCAGCATACAGAACCAATCCGGTTGAGACCAAGGAGTTACAAAGACAAGTAGAGGAACTCATGGAGAAGGGCTATATCCGAGAGAGTTTGAGCCCATGTGCTGTACCAGTGCTCCTAGTGCCTAAGAAGGATGGTACATGGCGTATGTGTGTTGATTGTAGATCAATCAACAACATCACAGTGAAGTATCGCCATCCTATCCCTAGACTTGATGATATGCTTGATGAATTGCATGGTTCTTGCATCTTTTCTAAGATAGATTTGAAAAGTGGTTATCATCAGATTAGGATGAAAGAAGGAGATGAATGGAAAACTGCATTCAAAACTAAACATGGATTATATGAGTGGTTAGTTATGCCATTTGGATTAACCAATGCACCTAGTACATTCATGAGGTTAATGAATCATGTTCTTAGGTCATTCATAGGCATTTCTGTTGTAGTATACTTTGATGACATCTTAGTATATAGCAAGAACTTAGAAGAACATCTAGAACATCTTAGGGCTGTCCTGAATGTTTTAAGGAATGAAAAGCTTTATGCCAACTTGAAGAAGTGCACCTTTTGCACGGATAACTTGGTTTTCCTAGGTTTTGTTGTAAGTGCAGATGGAGTTAAGGTCGATGAGGAGAAGATCAAAGCCATCAAAGACTGGCCGAGTCCAACCACAGTAGGAGAAGTGAGGAGTTTCCATGGGCTTGCTGGGTTCTATAGGCGATTTGTGAGAGACTTTAGCACCATTGCAGCTCCCTTGACTGAAGTGATAAAGAAGGATGTCGGATTCAAGTGGGGAGAAGCACAAGAGAGGGCTTTCCAGAACCTAAAAGAGAAGCTTACTCAATCACCTCTTCTTATGCTTCCTGACTTTACTAAAACGTTTGAAATAGAATGTGATGCCTCAGGAATTGGAATTGGTGCTGTATTGATGCAGGATAGGAAACCTATAGCCTACTTCAGTGAGAAGCTTGGAGGAGCCACTCTCAACTATGCAACCTATGACAAAGAACTCTATGCCTTGGTGAGGGCATTACAAACGTGGCAACATTACTTGTGGCCCAAGGAGTTTGTCATACACACTGATCATGAGTCCCTAAAGTATCTAAAAGGGCAGAGTAAGCTTAGCAAGAGACACGCAAGGTGGGTTGAATTCATTGAGACCTTCCCATACGTGATCAAGTATAAACAAGGTAAGGAGAACATAGTTGCTGATGCACTATCTCGGAGGTATGTTCTCTTGACCACTCTAGATGCTAAGTTACTTGGTTTTGAGCAGATAAAAGATATGTATGTTACTGACCATGATTTCAAGGAAGCCTATGCTTCTTGTGAGAAGTTTGCTGCAGGACATTACTTCAGGCTAGAAGGCTACTTGTTTTATGATAATAGATTGTGTGTGCCTAACTGCTCTTTGAGAGATCTCTTTGTCAGGGAATCCCATGGGGGCAGTCTAATGGGACACTTTGGGGTTGCCAAGACCTTAAAAGTTTTGCAGGATCACTTCTATTGGCCGCATATGAAGAGAGATGTGGAGAGAATCTGTGGGAGGTGTGCTACTTGCAAGCATGCCAAGTCCCAAGTCCAATCCCAGGGTTTGTATACTCCTTTACCCATTCCACACCATCCCTGGAATGACATTTCCATGGACTTTGTTGTTGGATTACCTAGGACTAGAACCGGAAAGGACTCAATCTTTGTTGTTGTTGATAGGTTCTCTAAGATGGCACATTTCATAGCATGTCATAAGACTGATGATGCATTGCATGTTGCTAACTTGTTCTTTAAAGAAGTTGTTCGTTTGCATGGCATGCCTAGAACTATAGTTTCTGATAGGGATACTAAGTTTCTTAGTTACTTCTGGAAGACACTTTGGTCTAAGCTAGGCACTAAACTGTTGTTTTCTACTACTTGTCACCCGCAAACTGATGGACAAACTGAAGTGGTTAATAGAACCTTAGGAACACTCCTGCGTGCATTCATTAAAAAGAACTTAAGGACATGGGAAGAATACTTACCACATTGTGAATTTGCATACAATCATGCTATGCATTCTGCTTCTAAGTATTCACCTTTTGAGATTGTTTATGGGTTCAATCCCACCTCTCCTTTGGATCTAATGCCTTTACCTGAGTGTGAAAGGATCAGTCTAGATGGCAAGAAGAAAGCAGAGATGGTCCAACGGATCCATGAGAAGGCTAGACAAAACATTGAGCAGAAAACCAAGCTTTATGAGAAGCAAGCCAACAAGGGGAGACGTGTGAGGACCTTTGAAGTTGGTGACCAAGTTTGGTTGCACCTGAGGAAAGATAGGTTCCCCAACGAGAGGAAGTCCAAACTGATGCCAAGGGTTGATGGACCTTTCGAGATCATCCACAAGATCAATGACAATGCCTACAAACTTGATCTCCAAGGTAAGTACGATGTATCAAATAGCTTCAATGTCACTGACTTGGCTCCTTTTGCTGTAGATGAACCTGATTTGAGGACAAATCCTTTTCAAGAGGGAGGGGATGATGTGATCATGGACCGGATCACTAAGGAGAACAAGGAGAGTCTAGATGAGCCACATGAAGCCACATTGCACCAGCAGCCTGGTGATGATGCTCTAGCCATTCCTGAAGGTCCCATGACTCGTTCCAGAGTCAAGAAGCTTAAAGAGAATGTTGTTGGATTACTCACTTCACATCCACAACAAGAAAGTCTTGGACAAGGTCTGATCCGAGGTGTCTTGATCACAATTCAAGCCATCTCTACATCAAGCTGAGTTAGTGTCTAGGCAAGACATGGGGTGCGTGCTCTTTTCCTTGCTTTTGGTTTTGTCCCACGAGGTTTTCCGGAAGAAGGTTTTTAACGAGGCCACAACTTGTCTTCACATCACTTAGGCCCTATCTCGGTCCAAGTCTAGAAAGAAGTTTACATTTTATGTTATTTTTAAGCATATGTTAAAGTTAAACCATAGTTTCCATTTTGCTTATATCCGAAACCCTAGAGAGCTTGTTCTCGGTTTCTTTTTATTTAAAGGGTTCCTAAACCCTATTGTATCTCATCCAACTTTTTATCAACGAGTATTCTTTCTCCTTGGCGGCTCTCTCTCTAGAAAGTGTGTCGAGTTCTGGTGTGTAATATCCAGAGACCTAAGGGTGTCTAAATCGGTGTGTCATATCCGGTTTGTTCATCTAGGAGTATCAAGAGTTCATCCATCCCTCTTGTGTCACCATTCAATCCACACGCCTTGAAGAACTTGAGTCTCTGATTCGTTCTTGCAAGGATTATCCATTCCCATCAACCAAAGAGCATCCTAGGGACGCATCAAAGAGAGAAAGAAGTCGAGACTAGTTGCAAGAGGATTCACCCAGGCCTATGGAGAAGACTATGTGGACACATTTGCACCAGTAGCCAAACTTCATACAATCCGGATCATCCTCTCTATTGCAACCAACCTGGAATGGGAGTTGTGGCAGATGGATGTCAAAAATGCTTTCCTACAAGGAGAGTTAGAAGATGAGGTTTACATGCACCCACCTCCTGGTCTTTAGAAGTTGGTTAAACCTGGAAATGTCCTCAGACTCAAGAAGGCAATCTATGGGCTGAAGCAATCCCCAATGGCATGGTACCACAAGCTAAGCACCACCTTGAATGGAAGAGGCTTCAGGAAATCAGAGGCTGATCACACATTGTTCACACTCCCCAGCCCAAAAGGAATTGGGGTCATCTTGGTCTATGTAGATGATATAATCATCACAGGCAGTGACCTAGAAGGTATCAAAGAAACCAAGGTATTTCTTAAATCTGTATTTGATATTAAAGATTTAGGTGAACTCAAGTACTTCCTTGGGATTGAAGTATGCCGCTCTAAAGAGGGGCTCTTCTTGTCTCAAAGGAAGTACACACTTGATCTTTTAACTGAGGCAGGAAACCTTGGAGGAAGACAAACCAAAACCCCATTGGAAGAGGGCTACAAAGTACTTAGAGAGGGGGAGTTTGAAGACAAGCAGTATGGTGATGTGAAGCAGTATAGAAGGATGGTTGGGAAGCTCATCTACTTAACCATCACCAGGCCAGACATATGCTTTGCTTTGAACCAGGTTAGCCAGCACATGCAGGCGCCTAAGGTCCATCATTGGAATATGGTGGAAACGATCATGCGATACCTGAGGGAGGCGCCTGGTCAAGGAGTTTGGATGTCTTGCAATGGAAGCACAGAGATTGTAGGTTACTGTGATGCTGATTGGGTAGGAGACAGAACTGATAGGAAATAAAAAACTGGATATTGCACCTTCATTGGAGGTAACTTGGTAACGTGGAAGAGCAAGAAGCAGAAGATTGTGTCATGTTCCAGTGCTGAAGCAGAATATAGGGCAATGGGGAAGCTCACTGGTACGGCCCTGGAATGGCTGTCTCTCCCTGGATCACTTGAAGGGGGTGTGGACGATGATAGATGATGGAGATGATCTTCTCCTTAGAGCTATGAGATGCTCTAAAGATGTTTAGCTATTCCTCAGACACAGGGGTGTCCTGCTTGATGTCTAGGATGGATCACAGAAGGTTTAACTCTTCTTTAGTGTGATATAAAACTGCTCACCAACGTGAACAAGATAGAGAAGTCTCCAAAGAGACAATTTGTTTGAGCCAAAGCTTAAGTTTATTGAATAATGGTTGATTGTTTACATGGAGGCTCTTGGCTACATAAATAAGAAAGAAGAAAACGAAATCTAAAGCTAAAAAACCCTAAACCTAAACCAAGTTGGTTTAGTCTAAACCTATTCCTAATTGGTTTACTAACCCTAAACCCAATTTCAATTGGTTTACACTTAATAAAAATCATAAATAAACTTAAAATAAACCATATTAGACGTGCTTAATCTTCTTGGCCCAATCATAATCCAAGCTGGCTTGTCTTTCCATTTTTTGGGCTGATAAAGGTCCTTTTCGAACAACTCTTTCTTGGGCTCAATCCATCTTGTTCTGCTACGACCAAGTACCTCCTTAAGATAATTTGGATGATGAAAATATTCCTCATAATCCATTTCCCGCTCTGGTTCTTCATCTTCCATTTCCAACTCATTTCTCGGCCATGTCGGTTTGACCGGTCCATTTCTCGATCATGCAAGACCATCCATTTCATTTCCTGTCCAGCCAGCTTCCTTCCATCATTTCCTTGGTCAATCAGGTTGAATACTAAACGTCCATGTTGGTCCATAGTCACTGCTATCTTTATAAAGGGCTCATCAAGGCCCACAGCCTTCTGTCGGTCCAATACCTCATGAATAAGCCCAATAAGCTCTCCAATAAGCCCATTAAGCTGTGCTATGGCCCATATTCTTTCTGAGACGTGTATTGACTTCCAGAGCATAGATTTGAATCTGATCCAGGTCGCACCATTCCCTCCTCCTTTAAAAGGATTTGTCCTCAAATCCAGCTCTTCAAGGGTGAAAAGATGGTCGAATCTGAGCTTGTTTGTTTCTCTTTGGAACATGGTGTTGTTAAAGCACTTGTGCACATTTATCTCTCCTCCAGGCTCAAACACAAAGATTTGTATATCCTTCACACGTCCTAGAGGCTTCACTGGACTCTGCTCATTACAATTAACACTTAGAGCAAGCAAGTTCTGCTCTTTGTTTAGTTCAGATCTCATTGCTTCTGATTGAGCTTCTCTCCACTGATACCAAACAAAAGCCTTGATCTTAGACTTCTGGAAACGTGATCTCAGCTTGGATAAACCAGAAACGAGCATTGGTTCTCTCTGTTCATGCAATAACCCTTTCAAGTCAAGCTTCAGTGCGGCTGCTATTTGGATCAGATTGTTGTTCATGCTTTTATGCAAACAGAAGCTTCCTCCTGGTTCAAAAAAAACTTGTTGCAGACCCTTGACAAACCTTAGATGATCCATGAGATGTCTCTGAACCCACACAAAAGGTTTAACTAGTTGATCAGAAGAGACAGTTTCAGCATCACCTTGATAAACCAAATCTGCAAGCACTAAATCAGTAGCTCTAGATGATCCACCAACTACTCCTACTTCAGCTTGGTTTTGACCAGGCACGTGAACACACATAACTGTTGATCTCTCCTCTTGTTTCAGTTGATCATCCAAGTGTTGTTCCTGAAAAGAAATTGCCTATTTTGACTCAATCTCCTCTTCCTCCTCAGCCTGTTTTAAAACTGGCTTAGACCACGACCCAAACTGATCCAAAACAACTTTATTTGCTTCTCCAGCTCGTGCTTCCTCAGGTGGATTTAGATCAAGAGGTTTCAGTGACTCACGATCTGGCTTTGTTGGCACGATAACTATCAAACCCTCGAAAGCTTGAAGCAAATTTCTTCTCAGATCATCTTGGAATTGTGGGCTATGCAAATAAGCATGTTTTGTCCTCCTGCTTGCCTCCTATACGTGCTCATAATCACTGCTCAGCTCAGCTTTCTTATTAGATCCTTTCCCTTCCTGCAACAACTCCCTTGTTGCTTTTCTCGCAACCTTCTGCTCATGCTTTCTCTTGATTCCATAAGAATACATGGAATATATGCTTGGTAACTGATAGATCTCGTGATTTCAGAGTAAGAACACAAACCCTAACCTTCAAGCGGCTCTGATACCACTTGGTACGGCCCTGGAATGGCTGTCTCTCCCTGGATCACTTGAAGGGGGTGTGGACGATGGTAGATGATGGAGATGATCTTCTCCATAGAGCTATAAGATGCTCTAAATATGTTTAGCTACTCCTGAGACAGAGGGGCGTCCTGCTTGATGTCTAGGATGGATCATAGAAGGTTTAACTCTTCTTTAGTGTGATATAAAACTGCTCACCAACGTGAATAAGATAGAGAAGTCTCCAAAGAGATAATTTGTTTGAGCCAAAGCTTAAGTTTATTGAATAATGGTTGATTGTTTACATGGAGGCTCATGGCTACATAAATAAGAAAGAAGAAAATGAAATCCTAAGCTAAAAAACCCTAAACCTAAACCAAGTTGGGTTAGTCTAAACTTATTCCTAATTCGTTTACTAACCCTAAACCCAATTGCAATTGGTTTACACTTAATAAAAATCTTAAATAAACTTAAAATAAACCATATTAGACGTGCTTAATATTCTTGGCCAAATCATAATCCAAGCTGGCTTGTCTTTCCATTTTTTGGGCCGATAAAGGCCTTTTTCGAACAACTCTTGCTTGGGCTCAATCCATCTTGTTTCTGCTACGACCAAGTACCTCCTTAAGCTAATTTGGATGATGAAAATACTCCTGATAATCCATTTCCAGCTCTGGTTCTTCATCTTCCATTTCCAACTCATTTCTCGGCCATGTCGGTTTGACCGGTCCATTTCTCGATCATGCAAGACCATCCATTTCATTTCCTGTCCAGCCAGCTTCCTTCCACCATTTCCTTGGTCAATCAGGTTGAATACTAGACGTCCATGTTGGTCCATAGTCATTGCTATCTTTATAAAGGGCTCATCAAGGCCCACAGCCTTCTGTCGGTCCAGTACCTCACGAATAAGCCCAATAAGCTCTCTAGTAAAGCCATTAAGCTGTACTATGGCCCATATTTTTTTGAGACGTGTATTGACTTCCAGAGCATAGATTTGAAGCTGATCCAGGTAGCACCACTCACCAGTGAGCTGATCTGGATCAGAAATCTCATAAGGGACTTGGGTATAGAGGCTACAACTCCAATCACCATGCTCTGTGACAACCAGGCAGAAATTCACATAGCATCCAACAGTGTGTTGCATGAAAGGACTAAACACATTGAGGTAGATTGCCATAAGGTCAGGCAAGCTGTGGAGCAACAAATCATCTTGCCATGTTGAAAGATTGATAGAGGTTGAGAGATTAGGACGAGAATAAGAGACTGAGAGAGAGATTTAGACTAAAGAAGAAGAGACTCGACGAGAAACACTAGAAACCATTGAGAGAGACTAAGAGAGGAGCCTGAAGATTTCGTGTTATTGATTAATGAACAGAGGTTACAAATATATAGGAGAGGGAGCAAGGGTTTACAACGGATAAAAGATAAGGTTTAGGATAAGCTTTCTCGGCAAGCATGTGGAGTAAACCGGTCTTAGGCGCGCCTAATTCAAACTTGTGTCTGGAGAGCTTCACACACGAGATTCCTTTGGAATCTTGACCAAATGCTCTTCCAGCATGAGCCAGCCTGTCAAACGCGCACCTCAGTCAAGCTTGATCCGCTTGGTAACTAGTAAGAGTAACTTTGGGTCGAGTTACTCTTACCCGGGTAACTTTCCTCGTCTGCGGTAAACTTCTTCACCCACTTGTACGGCAAAGTTGTACGGCCTGTACGGCCTAGTTGTACGGACATGTACGGACAGATCCAAACCATTTCCTCTCCTCTTCATAAGCCTTCCTCTATCATATTAAGACCTCTGTTCAACACTCCCCCTCAAGCTTGACCATGTGGAACAAGTCAAGCTTGGAATGCCATGAGATCTTCCTCATTAAAAACCTTGCCAAAGAAAACCCTCCTTAGGGATGAAACCTCAACAAGGAAAAGAGTAAAGACACCATGGCGAGGGGATCGGTTCTTTCTGGTAAGATCCATGAGTCCAAGACGAGTGTGGATGGACTCAATGGTCTTCTGCCTAGCTGCTTTAGTAAACACATCAGCTAGTTGATCTTCACTCCGGGTGTAGCATGGCAATATGTCTCCGGATACTATCATTTGCCTCATCTTGTGGCAATCAACCTGAATATGCTTAGTCCTCTCATGGAACACCGAGTTGGAGGAAATGTGTATAGCCGCTTGGTTGTCACAATGCATGGTCATGGGTGTGTCTTGATCAATCCCCAAGTGCTTCAGTATCCCTTTGATACAAACTCACTCATTTGTAAGCTTCAACATGGCTCTATACTCGGCTTCAGCACTGGAACAGGACACCACCTTTTGCTTCTTACTCTTCCAGGTAACAAGGTTCCCACCAATGAAATTGCAATAACCAGTGGTCGACTTCCTATCCATCCTATCCCCAGCCCAATCTGCATCACAATATCCAATCACTTATGTGCTCTCATTGCACCCCATCCAAACTCCTTGACTTGATGTTCCATTCAGGTACATGAGAAGCCGGTTCACCATGTTCCAGTGATGCTCCTTAGACCTTGCATGTGTTGGCTAACCTGATTCACAGCAAAGCATATATCAGGTCTTGTGATTGTCAAATAGATTAACTTACCAACAAGCTTTCTATAAAGCTTAGCATCTTGAAAGAGTGGACTATCTTCTATCTCCCCCTCTCGTGGTACTTTATATCCTTCTTCCAAGGGTTGTAAGTTTATGAAGAATATGAGGAAGAACACTCAAGAACAGGAGAGAGAGAGTGTATTTGATTCGAGAGAAGAAGAAAGAGAGAGAGGTTTGCTGTTTGAACTCGAGAGAGAATAGAGAATGAGGAAGGACTCTTTTTCCTTGCTTCTGAATAAACAGGTTTACAAGAGCCTAAATAGGCAAGATGCCTTCTTCCCATAAATGAATAAACAAAAGGAATACATTAAAATAATGTTGCTCTGGACGAGATGCTGGAGAGAGAAAGGGACAGGTCCTGAACGGTCTGCCTGCAAGTGGGTGAGCTGAGCACATGTGACTTTTACTATAAACAATTCACCCTTTGTCTTCTTGCCTCCAACGGATCCCTCTTCTGTTTGAATATTCAAACTCGGCAAGTGCTCCTCTATTCCTTGTCTCTCAAGTCTCATCTAGGTCACAGATGAGTGACTTGCAAGTCAAGTCATTCCGTACACATGTACGGACTGCCTTGTTTCCCAAGTAACTTCATCCTCTTCATTTCTTTGTCTTCTTTATTCCCTAAGGTCAATAGTCCCCCTCAAGCTTGATCCAATGCAATGATCAAGCTTGGAAACCATGAAGACTTCCCTCATTAAAACCTTAGTATGCAAAACCCTGTTTTTGGGATAAAAACATACTAAAGAAAGAGTAGAACCTCCATGGCTAAGAGGATCATGCCTTGGTAATGTCAGTGAGTCCAAGTTTAGGATAAATGGACTCACACACCTTGGTACTTGCGGCTTTAGTGAAAATGTCGGCCAACTGATCTTCACTCCTTGTGTAGCAAGGCAGTATGACTTCTTGTATCACCATTTGCCTCACTTATGGCAATCCACCTCAATGTGTTTTGTCCTTTCATGAAACACTGAGTTTGAGGCTATGTGAATGGCTTCCTGGTTGTCACAATGCATTGTGATTGGAGAAGTGATCTCAACTCCCAAATCTTTGATTAATCCTTTGATCCACACCAGCTCATTTGTGAGTTTCCTCATGGCTCTGTATTCAGCTTCAGCCTTGAACATGAAACCACCTTTTGCTTCTTTCTTTTCCAGGTTACCAAGTTGCCTCCAATAAAGGTGCAATAGCCAGTGGTGGACTTCCTATCATTTCTGTCTCCTGCCCAATCAGCATCACAGTATCCTACTACTTCTGTGTTGCCATTACATCCCATCCATACTCCTTGCCACTAAGATATCTAAGTATCCTTTCCACCATTTTCCAGTGATGAACCTTTGGCACTTGCATATGCTGGCTCACCTGGTTCACAGCAAAACAGATATCAGGTCTAGTGATGGTTAAGTAGATAAGCTTACCCACTAGTCTTCTGTATTGTTTTGGATCATCAAATGGTGTTGCCTCATACTCCCCCTCACGCAAGATCTTATACCCATCCTCCAGTGGAGTCTTTGCTGGTTTCTCTCCAAGCATACCTGCTCAATGTTGAGATGAAGAACAAATAAGATGGAGTCATGTGTTGACATGAAGCAATGAATGACAAAGAGATGAGAAGATGGAAAGAGGAACATCCAAGATGAAGAAGAAATGTGGTCCGTACAGTCTCTGACCTAACGTAGGGTGCAAGGCAAGAAATAGAGGGAACTTGACCAGAAACATATTCAAATAGTCTGGAGCACAACTTGCTTTGACCAGAAACAAAGAGAGACGTTGGGAGTAAGAAGTCACAGGTCTGATGAGGTCTGATGAGGTCTGATGAGGCAGAGAATCAATTGGGGACCAGTTATGAGCAGTCACTTTCACTTCAGCTGCAAGAGCTCTTTGTCCTGTTCTCTCTCCTTTGTTTATTATATTTTATTGTCAACTTGTATCTGAGTATCTGTCTATTTAAAGCATGTAACCAGGAACATTATTAAGTTAAGGAAATAGATTTCCTCTCTCTCTCTCTCTTATTCTGGGCGAAATCTCTCTCTCTCTCTCATGTTCTTGCTATTCTTCATTTTCTCTACACAAACCAGACACTAAATCTCTTTATTTTCACATGGTATCAGAGCTGTATGCTCCTGAGACCTAAATCTCTCTACTTTATTCACTTATTTCCGCAATTCTTTGAGTTTCATTTCTATTTTTGGCAAAGTTCATCTTGTTCTTCAGCTGTTCATCATTTCCAGCTCCAGAAATTGCCAAAAATGGAAAAGATGATTTCGACCAAGAAAATGAAGAAGGAGAATCTCATTCCAGTGACCCTAGAGGGTCCTAACTATCTTTTATGGTCAAGAGTGGCCAGAGTTACCTTGGGAAGTCATGGACTTTGGGACAGCCATATCATGGAGGCTGAAACTTCAAAGAGGATGGCTCAAGAGGATAGTCAGGCTACTTGCCTAAAGCATGAAGACAAGTGGGTTCAAGAGGAACAACAAACACTTGGAATTATACACAGTTCTCTCTCTAAACAGATCTTGGAGGATCATTATCACCTCAGAACCGCCAAGAGTCTATGGGAGAAGCTTCAAAATGTTTATGGGAATCTATGGGAGAGTCTTCAAGCTGTCTATGAGCAAGACAAAGTTTTTAGTCTTCTCCTAAACCTGGATTCACCCTGCAATAGTCTGATAAGTTATATCATTCAAGAAAGGAAACTTCCAAGTTCCCTAGGAAGCCATCCAAGTACATTTAAGCTCAAGGAGTTTGAGCATCAAGTAATTACAGGAAGAACTATGTACTCAGCACTCTGTGGTGATTCTAATGAAGGAGGAACATGGAGGAGTATGGCAGGGGCGACCAATTCTGATAGTCCAGTGACCAGAAGAGACTTTGACTCCTTTATAAAAGCTGCCAAGGCCCTTATCTCACCCAAGGAGGTTGGTAAATATTCTCCTTACTCTAAACCCATCATTATAGATTCAGGAGCTAGCCATCACATGATTAGTGATAGGAGTTTGATTAGTGATGTCAAGCCTGCCTCAGGGAATGTGATTATAGCAAATGGAGATAAGGTTAAGATAGAAGGGATAGGGAACCTTAGGCTGTTTGATAGGGAATCATCTGCCTTATATATGCCTCAGTTTACATCTAATTTGCTGTCAGTAAGGAAGGCTACAGTTGACTTGAGTTGTCAGGTTGTATTCAGACCAGATGAGGTGGAGTTTCAAGACTTAAAGACAGGGCAGCTAATAGGAAGAGGGCACAAACAGGATGAACTCTATCATCTCCAAAAGACAGAACCTTCTATCTGCATGATCAGTACAGCTACTGGAGTTGATAACAACACATGGCATGCTAGATTGGGACATCCCCATGCTAGAGCTTTAAATCTGATGCTTCCTGGTGTGGTGTTTGAGAATGATGTGTGTGAAGCATGTATCTTGGGGAAGCATTGTAGGACAGTCTTTCCAAGGTCTAGCACCATCTATGAGAAATGCTTTGACCTTGTTCACTCTGATGTGTGGACTGCTCCTTGTGTCTCCAGAGAAAATCACAAATACTTTGTGACATTCATTGATGAGAAGTCTAAGTATACTTGGGTGACACTGATTCAATCTAAGGACAGAGTGCTTGAAGCTTTCAAGAATTTTCAGACCCATGTCTCCAACCATTTCAATGCCAAAATCAAGAAGCTTAGGTCAGATAATGGTGGAGAATACACAAGTCAAGCATTCAAGCAGTATCTAGCTCAACATGGGATCATACATCAGACAAGCTGTCCTTATACTCCTCAACAAAATGGAGTAGCTGAGAGGAAGAATATGCACCTGATGGAAGTAGCAAGGTCAATGATGTTCCACACTAATGTGCCAAAGAGATTTTGGAGTGATGCTGTCATGACTGCCTGTTATCTTATCAACAGGATACCAACTAAGATACTCAATGACATGCCTCCATTTGAATTACTAAACTGTAACAAGCCATCTTTGGATCTTTTGCGAGTATTTGGCTGCCTCTGCTTTGTGTTGATACCAGGGGAACTGAGGAGCAAGTTAGATGCAAGAAGTTCCAAGGCAATGTTCATTGGCTACTCCCCAACACAAAAGGGTTATAAATGTTATGATCCAGTGACAAGAAAGGTTTCCATATCAAGAGATGTGAAGTTTGTGGAGACTAGGGGATACTATGAGGAAAAGAGTTGGGATGACTTGAAAGACCTCTCTCAAGCATCAGACAAAGCAGTCAATCTCAGAGTGATTTTGGAGAATCTTGGCATCAGCATGACTCAGGCAAATCAGGAGACAAGGGCGTGTGCACCTGAAGTTACATCTGGTCAAGACACTGTGGTTGAGGAAGATGGGGCTAATGAAGCTGTAGAGGCCACTCATCCTGATCCTGAAGGGGGGAATCAACAAGAAACTCATGATCAGGATGAAAGGCAACAAGGACAATCAGAACCAGTAAATGATGAAGCAGAATCTGAGGAGGAAGGAGAGCCTGAAGCAGTCCAGACTCTTAGGAGAAGTACAAGGCTGAGAAAGGATCCTTCAAACTGGATCAACACGAGGGTTTACTTCAACTCACAGGCAGTGGCTCATCCTATAGAGGCAGTATGCTCATTGGCTCAGTACCCACAAGAACACCAAGTCTTTATTGGTCAACTGGATCAAGAGTACATTCCAAGGTCATATGAAGAGGCAATGGAGCTTGAAGAGTGGAGAGACTCTGTTGGGAATGAAACCAATGCTATGATAGTCAATGACACTTGGTATGAGGCTGAACTCCCAAAAGGCAAGAAGGCAGTGACAAGCAAGTGGGTTTTCACCATTAAGTACTTGGCAAATGGAAAGGTGGAGAGGCGCAAGACAAGGCTGGTTGCAAAAGGATTTACTCAGACATATGGAGAGGATTACATTGATACATTTGCACCAGTAGAAAAACTTCACACCATTAGGATCATTTTCTCAATTGCTACTAACTTGGAATGGGATTTGTGGCAAATGGATGTGAAGAATGCCTTTCTGCAAGGAGAATTAGAAGATGAAGTCTACATGCATCCTCCTCTAGGTCTAGAGCACTTGGTCAAACCAGGGAATGTGTTGAGGCTGAAGAAAGCAATTTATGTCTTAAAGCAATCACCAAGGCCTTAAAATGAGAAGCCAATGTCCATTCTTCAGAAACTTATGCAAGGGAAGTACCTAAATATATACTCATTCTTATGATTGATACGTTTCTCCCTTGAGAATTGATGCATGTGTTTGTGCATTGTTTGAATCAGGTACCTATTGAGCTCATGAACAAGGTAGAATTGGACTCAACCCATGATGAAGGCAAGAAGCCAGAAGAAAGGGGGAGACAAACTCTGACCACAAGAAGAAGCTCAAAGGTGTGATGAGTGCAAAGCAAGGAAGGCATTGGTGCCTACTTGCCATTGAAGAAAGGCCATGATCCAGAGTCTAAGGAGTCCATGAAAATAATCTTAAGCTCCTTAGGCTCACTGGCCAATCCCTAGGCTGAGGGTAGTTGCACTCTTTTTCCCTAAGTGATGGTTTTATCCCTAAAGGTTTTCCACACTTAGGTTTTTAATGAGGCAAGTGCTCTCAGTTCCAAGCTTGTCCAAGGATCTCCTATGGTAAAGCTTGAGGGGGAGTATTGAAATAAATAAAGGGATGACCAGAACAAGAAGATGGTTGATGATCCAAGGATAAGTTCATCAAGAGAAGCCAATCTGGTTCTGTTTGTACAGACTTGGATCACAAGCAATCTACTATGACCTAACTTGCCTTGGGAGGCAAGGTACTGATGGAAACACGAGCTGAGGGTCTCCAGAAGCTAGGGAAACCGTTGGTAGAGGGTTTGACCAGATTCAAATTCAAATATGGAAGAAAGTCACATGTTAAGCTTAAGGGGGAGCTGTTGCTGTCCTGTCACTTTCACTCATCAGACCTGGTCACTATCTCTCTCCTGTCCCTTTCTCCTCCCCTGGACGTGCCTCCCCTTGGCTGTATCCCCTTTGGCCTCTTCTCATCCCTACAGAATTATTTGTTTATATTTCCTTGTTTTAGTAATTGTTTATTGTAAGTGATTGTCTATTTAAAGACCTTCACCCTCTCTTGTAACACTTACCAGAATCAATAGACAAGTTTCTCTCTCTCTCTAAGCTCGTCTCTCTCTCTCTCTTGCTTGTGTCTAAACAATATTCACAATGTAAGGAGCTAAGCATTAGGGTTTAGAGGCTGCCTTAACTCTATCTCTCTTAAGGCAGCCTAATACTTGTCAAATTCACTCTAAACTCTTCTTTATATTCTCTTAATCTCTAGATTACTGATTCTAAAATCCTCTTCATCTTAAGTACACAAACTCTAAGTGTTGTGTTACTTCTCAAGGATTAGATTCATACTAGAGAGTTTCTGCTTCACAAAACCAGTTTACTGTCTAGGATTCTTGGTTATATAGTAAGCTGTGTATGAGGATTCAATCACAAGTTGGTTGTCTCTTCCCTTAAATGGTGAGTTCCTGTTGTATGGTTGAAGAGGATTCAGTTACAAGTTAACTGAATACTCTCTTGACATGAGACAAAAACTCATGAATTCCAACACAAGGGCCTGGTATTACAAGCTAAGCACCACACTGAATGGAAGAGGATTTAGGAAGTCAGAAGCTGATCATACTCTCTTCACATTGACTGGTCCACAAGGCATTGTGGTTATCCTGATATATGTAGATGATATTATCATCACAGGAAGCGACAAGGAAGGGATTCAGGCCACTAAAGCATTCCTGAAATCAGTGTTTGACATAATGCATCTTGGAGAGCTGAAGTATTTCCTTGGAATTGAAGTGTGTAGATCGAAGGAAGGACTATTTCTGTCTCAAAGGAAGTATGCAATGGATCTGTTGAGAGAGGCAGGAGACCATGGGGGAAGAGCAGCAAAGACTCCTCTTGAGGATGGCTACAAAGTGCTGCGAGAGGGGGAGTTTGAGAACACTCCATTTAAGGATGTCAAGAAGTATAGAAGAATGGTTGGGAAGCTCATTTATCTGACCATAACAAGACCTGACATTTGTTTTGCTGTGAACCAAGCCAGTCAGCACATGCAAGCTCCTAAATTTCATCACTGGAATATAGTAGAGAGGATCATGAGGTATCTAAGAGAAGCTCCTGGTCAAGGAGTTTGGATGGGTTGCAATGGAAGCACTGAGGTTGTAGGATACTGTGATGCTGATTGGGCAGGAGATAGAGTTGATAGGAGATCAACCACTGGGTATTGTACATTCATTGGAGGCAACTTGGTAACATGGAAGAGTAAGAAGCAGAAGGTGGTGTCATGTTCTAGTGCTGAGGCAGAGTATAGAGCTATGAGGAAGCTCACTAGTGAACTCATATGGATCAAGAACCTACTGAGGGATTTGGGCATTGAGACAACAACTCCAATCACCATGCACTGTGATAACCAGGCCGCCATACACATAGCTTCAAACTCAGTGTTTCATGAGAGGACAAAGCATATCGAAGTAGACTGCCATAAAGTGAGACAAGCAGTGGAGCAACAAGTCATCCTACCTTGCTACACTAGAAGTGAAGACCAGCTAGCTGACATCTTCACAAAGGCAGCAAGCACAAAAGTCTGTGAGTTCATCCACTCTAAGTTGGGACTCATAGACCTCACATCTCATTGACTTTCCTATCATGAAGGCTTCTACTCTTTTTCCTTGGTGTGCTTTTTCCCACTGGGTTTTGCACATTAAGGTTTTAATGAGGGAAGTTCTTCATGGTTCCAAGCTTGACCAGTACCTAAGATCAAGCTTGAGGGGGAGTGTTGAGATAAAGAACAAATAAGATGGAGTCATGTGTTGACATGAAGCAATGAATGACAAAGAGATGAGAAGATGGAAAGAGGAGCATCCAAAATGAAGAAGAAATGTGGTCCGTACAGTCTCTGACCTAACGTAGGGTGCAAGGCAAGAAATAGAGGGAACTTGACCAGAAACATATTCAAATAGTCTGGAGCACAACTTGCCTTGACCAGAAACAAAGAGAGACGTTGGGAGTAAGAAGTCACAGGTCTGATGAGGTCTGATGAGGCAGAGAATCAATTGGGGACCAGTTATGAGCAGTCACTTTCACTTCAGCTGCAAGAGCTCTTTGTCCTGTTCTCTCTCCTTTGTTTATTATATTTTCTTGTCAACTTGTATCTGAGTATCTGTCTATTTAAAGCATGTAACCAGGAACATTATTAAGTTAAGGAAATAAATTTCCTCTCTCTCTCTCTCTTATTCTGGGCGAAATCTCTCTCTCTCTCATGTTCTTACTGTTCTTACACAAACCAGACACTAAATCTCTCTATTTTCACACTCCATTCAAGAGATCAAGTGTGTACTTTCTCTGGGATAAGAAGAGCCCTTCTTTAGATCGGCATACTTCTATTCCAAGAAAGTACTTTAGTTCACCCAAATCTTTAATATCAAAAACAGATTTCAAATAAGCTTTAGTGGTTTGTATACCTTCTTTGTCACTCCCTGTGATGATAATATCATCAACATACACAAGGATGACTACTATACCTTGTTGGCTGGTAAGAGTGAATAGAGTATGGTCTGCCTCAGATCTACTAAACCCTTTTCCATTGAGGGTAGTGCTGAGCTTATGGTACCAAGCTCTTGGTGATTGTTTCAGCCCATAGATAGACTTCTTGAGTCTCAACACATTTCCTGGTTTGACCATGTCTTCTAGACGAGGAGGAGGGCGCATGTAGACCTCATCCTCTAGTTCTCCGTGAAGGAAGGCATTCTTCACATCCATTTGCCATAGATCCCACTCCAAGTTGGTTGCAAGTGAGAGTATGATTCTGATGGTGTGGAGTTTTGCTATAGGTGCAAATGTATCCAAGTAATCTTCTCCTTAAGTCTGAGTGAACCCCTTTGCCACTAGCCTTGTCTTCTTTCTTTCTGGTTTTCCATTAGCTAGATACTTGATGGTGTAGATGAGTCGACTTGTTAATGCTTTCTTTCCTTTGGGAAGCTCAGTTTCAAACCATGTATCATTCTTGATCATGGCATTGATTTCATCTTCAACTGATGCTCTCCATTCATCATCTGCCATTGCCTCTTCATAAGTTCTTGGAAGGTATTCTTGATCTACATTGCTTATGAAGGCTTGATGTTCTTCTGGATATTGAGTCAAGGAGCAAACTGCCTGAGTGGGATGAGCAACTGCATTGGCATTGAAGTATACTCTTTTATTTTTCCAGATCTCTGGATCATGCCTAATCCTGGTGCTTCTTCTTAATGGTTGTACTTGCACTTGCTCTTCAGTGTCCTCATCTTCATGATCTTGAGGGTGATCAGGTTGATCATGACTTTCAGAACCTTCATGCTGCATTGTTCCTTCTGGTTCTGGTTGGTTGTCCCCCTCAAGGTCAACCTGGATACCCTCTGGAACTGTATCTGCGGTTTGATGAGGAGTCTCTCTGGGAGCCTCCCTTGCCTTGGGTTGAGTAACACCAAGGCTCTCCCAGGATGATCCTCAAGTTATTTGCTCTGTCTGATGGGGCGTGTGAGAGATCCTTCAGGTTATCCCAGCTTTTCTCACCATAATATCCTTTTGACTCAACAAATTTAACATCCCTTAAGACCATTACTCTCCTGGCTTCTGGTACATAGCACTTGTATCCCTTTTGATTTGCAGAATACCCAATGAATATGGCTTTGACATTTTTGGATTCAAGTTTATTTCTTTGTTCTCCTGGAATCAAAACAAAGTAGAGACAACACAACACACGCAAATGATCAAGAGAGGGTTTGGTTTCATTCAATACCTCATAGGGAGAGACATCATGGAGTATTCGTGTAGGTGTTCTATTGATCAGGTAGCATGCTGATACCACAGCATCACCCCCAAAAACGTTTGGGGACATTAGTGTGGAACATCATACTCCTAGCAACCTCCATGAGATGTCTATTCTTCCTCTCTGCCACTCCATTTTGTTGATGTGTGTATGGGCAACTGGTTTGATGGATGATTCCATGTTTGGCCAAGTGGTTCTTGAAAGCATTACTTGTGTATTCTCCACCATTATCTGACCTAAAAATTTTAATCTTGGCATTGAAATGATTAGTGATATAGCTTTGAAAGTTGATAAAAGCTTCTAACACTCTATCTTTAGATTGGATTAAGGTCAGCCAAGTATACTTTGATTTCTCATCTATAAAGGTGATAAAGTATTTGTGGTTTTCCCTAGATACACAAGGAGCAGTCCAGACATCTGAGTAAACTAGATCAAAGCAATGTTCATAAATAGTGTTTGATTTAGAGAAAACAGTTCTGCAATGTTTACCAAGAATACAAGCTTCACAGCTATCATTCTTAAAAGACAAGTTAGGTAACATCAACCCTAAGGCACGAGAGTGAGGATGGCCTAATCTAGCATGCCATAAAACACTGGAATCTAAAACAGAAGCAGAATTAAAAGCATAAGGTAAATTGATTTAAGCTTGGTGTCTTCAAGCAAATAGAGGTCTCCTTTGCTCACACCTTTTCCAATCATCTTACTTGTCTCAATATCCTGAATATGAACCTCATTAGGACTAAAAATCACATGGCAATTAAGATCACAAGTTGCCCTTTTTACTGAGAGTAAGTTAGATGTAAAAGTGGGCATGTATAAAGCCTTAGACTCTCTATCAAATAGTTTCAAATTCCCTATACCCTCAATGGGTATCTTATCACCATTTGCTATCATCACACTTCCTAGAGCCGGTTTAACATTACTAATCAGTTTAGCATCTCTTATCATATGGTGTGAGGCTCCAGAATCTATGA
Organism: Moricandia arvensis; assembly: GCA_905132765.1. Classification (NCBI taxonomy): domain Eukaryota; kingdom Viridiplantae; phylum Streptophyta; class Magnoliopsida; order Brassicales; family Brassicaceae; genus Moricandia; species Moricandia arvensis. The sequence continues at coordinate 58,852 of CAJHQP010004034.1, forward strand.
TTAAAGGCTTATCAGTTTTAGAGTTGCATTGAATGGAATTTAAAGCATTATGAACATCACTACTAAGGTTACCAGAGTTTGCATTGAGGGCTTTTATGAGAGCCTCAATGTCTGACTTGCGGATTAGAGAGTCCTCCTGGTGGAGTTGAGTAGATGTTCCAGCAATGTGGGCAGTAGAGTTCATGGCTCTCCCTCCATTTTTTTGATGCACTGGTTGAACTGATGGCTGGGCATTCTGATGGACAGCTTCATGAGCCCTGGCCTGATTGAACCGTGATGGAGGTCGGAGTTGAGGGTGAAGAATCCAGACTGGTTCTTCATATGACCACTCTTCTTGCAATGCTCACAAGTGACTCGCCGGTTCTCTGGCTTGAAGTAGGCCTTGTTAGCTGTGGCTTCAGCCTTGTGAGCCATGTTCAAGTCACCTTTTCCACCAAATAGCCCCACTGAGCCTTGCTCCTTATGGATTTGAGCACATACCTCCTCAAGGGTAGGTAGCTTGCCTGCCCTCAACAGATGTTTGATGAGGTCATTGTAGCCTGGATTGAGAGTGAGGAGTAGACCAAACACCTTGTCTTGCTCACGCCTCTCATTCAGGATAGTAGGATCAGTAGTGCTTGGCCTCAACATCTCCAGTTCTGCCGAGAGAGCTCTGAACTTACCAAAGTGTTGGTTAAAGTCCATATCTTCCTAGTTCAAGCAGTTGATGGCCTTCTTTACTTCAAAGACCCTATTGAGGTTGGATATGTTTCCATATACCTTCTGAAGGGTATCCCACAACTCCTTTGCGGTTTCACAGTATGAGTAGGCCTCCATTATGGGACCATCAAGTGAGCTTTGGATGATATTCAGCACCATGAAGTCCTCTTGACTCCATTTGCCTTC